>CAUYQV010085154.1:0-85234 GCA_963574575.1 Galagoides demidoff | reverse complement strand
CTAAGGTGCCAGCCACGTACACCTAAGGTGGCGGGTTCGAATCCCCAGCCCGGGCCCACCAAACAACAATGATGGCTGCAACCAAAAAATGGCCAGGTGTTGGGGTGGACGTCTGTGGTCCCAGCTACTTGGGAGGTGGAGGCAGGAGACTCACTTGAGCCCAGGAGTTGGAGGTTGCTATGAGGTGTGATGCCATGGCACGCTACCCAGGGGGATAGCTTGAGGCTCCGTCTCAAAAAAATAAAAATGAAAATAAAATAAAATAAAATGCAGGGCAGTGATTGTGGCTCAAGGAGTAGGGAATTGGCCCCATATACCAGAGATGGCAGGTTCAAATCTGGCCCTGGCCAAAAACTGCAAAAAATAAATAAAAATAAAAATAAAATGCATTACTTATTCTTGTCAATTAAGAAAGTTTATTTTCTCAGCTAATATAGATAAGAAACTGGCCATTTTGATTTATGGCCTACTTGAAATTAGTTTGGACACTTTGCTTGACAAAAATCTAACAAGAGGGTGAGAGAATTCTGAATGTTTCCAAACTGATAGCTTAAATCATTGAGTTTCATTTATTTCATAATTATGGCGAACAATTTTATCCATTTATCTCTTAACACACTGCTACCAACTTGGAATGGGAGAACCCAGCTGCTTTGGGGGGATATTAAATACCACAAGCTGTTCTCAAAAATTGTGGTATCAATAAAGCTCAAAATATTTTCTCAAATAGTTCTAAAAATTTCTCAATATGCAGTTTCTCGAGTATTTTAAAAACCTTTTTATTCACATATTCCTACTCACTTACATTGTCTCATTTTTATAAGACTTTGGAGCTACTTTTCTGAGATGTTTGTTTTATTATTGTATGGGAAAGAGGCACACATCACACTGGACAAATAAATATCTGTATCCTAGTCCTATTTTTCCTTTAATTATCCATGTGCCAGCACTTTTCTGGGCCTTAGTTTTTACTTCTGTACATTGGGCAGATTGGACTGGATGATTCTAGGGTTCATTTCAATACTAAAATTATAATTTTCTATTTAACCAATATATATTAATCTCTACTTTGTGTGCCTTGTTGTGCTACACATAGGGCTTGTCAATGGTAAATACAACTCCATCCAAGCCCTGAGGAATGTTGCAATTAAATAGAGAAGATAGATGCCTGGCTATAAGACAGATTATGGTAGTTGTAATCATGGAATTATAGACTCAGGACAAGGGGAGTTGCAATGCAGGGGTGATTTCTGCCTAAGTGGATCATAGAAAGGATCATGGAAGATGAGTCAGATTTTTATGGATGGAGCAGGTTGTAGACATTGTAGGTATTTTAGAACGTGCACTATATTCAAATAAACAATACATGAAGAAAGGACAGAGAGAGATGAGACAGGAATGACAAGCTGACATAAATTGCTTAGGGACTTGGTGCAGGGTGCTTGCATCTGCCCTTTTCGATTCTATTTCTTCTCTTGTCTACCCTCTGTGCTCCTGGAGGCTGACCTGGAGGGACACACATGATGGTTCACTTACACTTTTATCTTCTAATTCAGTTCAACCAATGGAAGGCAATGACCAGTGAACAGGTAATCAGAGGATTGAGGGTATTTACTTTTTCAGCTCTCAATCTCTCTGGTGTCTGCGGCCACTACTGAAGGCCATAGGTGCTCCTATCTCTGGTTTCTGAAAGTTCACCCTTTGGGCCAAAGGGAGTTGTATTAGTTTCCTAGGGTTGTTGTGACAAAGTACTATAAACTGAATGCCTTAAATAAAACAACAAAACTTTATTGTCCTATAGTTCTGTAGGTGACAAGTCTGAAATCAAGGTTGTTGGTAGGGCCATGTTCCCTTTGAAAGTCATACAGTAGAACTTCTCTTGATTTGAGTATTTGTTAGCAACCTTAGGGTTCCTCTGCTATGGATTCATGACTCTTACCTCTGCCATCTTTTCCCTGTGTGTCTATATCTATATCTCTTATAAGGAAACCAAATTGGATTAAACTCACACCAATCCAGTATGACCTCATTTAAACTAGTTACATTTACAATAGCCCTATTTCCAAATAATCTCACATTCTGAAGTACTTAGGATTTGACTTTACGTATTTTTAGGGAAATACACAATTCAATATGTCAGAAGATAAAAACTCTCCATTTTTATGACAGGGAGTGGGGAATAAAAGGATGTAGAGGAGAAAAAGAGGAACCATAGGAAAGGCCTGAAGGAAACCTTTGATTTTTACACAGGAAGCCACTGGTGCCCCCTCCCACCCCCTTCATGTCCCAACATAATGACATATGACAGTAGGCTATGACTACATGTCTTGCCTCCTGGGTCTCTGTTTAATACGTATTCTACTTTGCCACAATATCTATTTTTTTAAAACCAGAACTAATCTCGTGTCTCTCTTATTAAAAATATCCTACTATCTTAATCAAAACAAACTAAACCGAACAATAGTTGCTAATCTCGAGTGCTGCACTCTCTCCTGCTCAAAACCTGAGCTCTGTCTAGCATCTGTAATTGGCCCCATTACTAAGCTCTCTTACATTGCCCGGTGTTTGAAGGCTCTGCAGGATGTCCCAAAAGTTACCACTAAAGTCATCATAATAGGAATTTTACAAACTATTTCCAAAACATTCTCTGTACACTGGCCACCTCTTTGTAAAATTTTAATATTTTGGAAATTAAAGTGCATTTTAGTTACAATTTTCCATTTTTTCTATGTATGTTTAGAGCTGATTTGGGGGACACCCTGTATTTTCTTTAGAGAGTCTGACCATGTAGATTTAATTGCTTTGAAAATGATTTAACCAGGTATTTTGTTGTTGTTGTTTTGTTTTATTTCTTTTGATTAAAGATAGTGGGATATTTTTAATAGGAGAGTCATGAGATCAGTATCTCATATACGGCAAAGTGAAGCTGCATTAGAAGAAGGAGACCCAGGAAACAAGACTGCAGTCGTAGCCTATTGTTACAATATGTCCTTATGTTGGAGCATGAAGGGGAGGAGGAGGGCACAGTGGCTTCCTGCGTAAAATCCAAAGCCTTCCATTAGAACTTTCCTATGGTTCCCCTTTTCCCTCATGAGCCCTTTCAGTCCCCACTCCCTATCATTCCACAGACTTTCACTGGCCCCTTGTTCATGCTGATACCTCAGGGCCTTGATCTGTGTTTCTTCTACCTGCAGGTCTCTTGTTCCTTGTCACATGCACTGGTTGCTCCCCCTTTCTCCAGGTATCAATTCGTATATCTTTTGTCTGAGAGCCCTTCCTTATAAAGCGTTAACAAAATATCTCCACAAGACCGGGGTGTGATGGCTCACACCTATAATCCTACCACTCTGGGAGGCTAAGGCAGGCAGATTCCTTGAGCTCAGGAGTTCAAGACCAGCCTGAACAAGAAGGAGACCCTATCTCTACTAAAAATAGAAAACTAGCCAGACGTTGTGGTGGGCACCTGTAGCCCTAGCTACTCAGGAGGCTGAGGCAAGAGGATCACTTGAGCCCAAGAGTTTGAGGTTGCAGTGAGTTATAATGCCATGGCACTCAACCCAACCCAGGGCCACAGAGTAAAACTCTGTCTCAAAGATAAATACACACATACATATATACAAACATAATATGACCATCACTTGACACCTCATCCCTCTCACCTCACTGTCTTTATTGTATTTTATTTTTCCTTGTAGTACTCACCAAACTGGCACAGTGTAGTTTATTTTTTTAGTTGTTAATTGTCTGCCTTCTGTGCCGCCCTTAGATTTTTAATCTCCAGGGAAGAAGAGAAGAGGGAATTTTTCTCTTTTATCCTCTCAGGTTAGTAGACTTGTGGCCTGACACTTTGTAGGTACTCAATAAACATTTATTAAATAGTCACTACTAGAAATAGAATTTGTAGGATATGGAGACAGATGTAAGACGGCAAAAAGAATGAAAGAGAAAGAATTAAATGACTCTATGGTATGTAGGGTTTTTTTCCTTTAAGTCAACCCAATTTCATACAAGTAACTTTTATGGTTTGCTTACAAAATAAGCAAGAAGATTTGCTAACCCAGTTACTTTTGATTTTTTCCATTTTGAAATGTAGCTTCGTTTGTTTCCAATGCTGTTTTAAAAGTTTGAAGGTTAGTCACAGAAACCAGCAATTCCTATGAAAAATGTAAGTAGGTCGTGACTCATAAACACATTTTTCATATTGTGCTTCTGATTTGTATCCAGTTATTCTACTACCAGATTCTGTTGATACTACCCTATTCTGCCTGTGGGTTGTAGCTGGGAGTTTCAAAGCTTTTTCTTTCCTTAACTCTCCTAATGTCCACTTGGGCCTGGGCCTCATCAGTTGACTCAGTGCTCCCTCTCTTTTCATCAAAAAGTTAAATTAGAGAATTAGTCAATATGTTTAACACCATTATCCAGCTTGTTCTATGAGGCGTGATTTTTGTTATTTAAATACATCCAACTTTCAGAACAACCAAGAAATATTCTGAAATCATAACTCAACAATGTTCTAAAGTACAGGATTTTCCACACCTAGGAAACTGTCTGGCACGGTGCCAGTGTTCCTCAAATGGCATCTGTGCATGAAATTCTACAGGCATATGGAGAGATGATCTGCTGGTCTCCAGTTGCCATAGTGAGTCACGGATCTGCAAGACCTCTCAGTCCCCTGTTCTAGAAAATATGGTACATTATTATTTTAAGAAAAATATTTTTGAAGTCATAGAAAAAACTAATAAAACTGGGATGAATTTTAGTGTTATCTGTGACAAATAACTGGTGATGAACTTGATTTAAACAACCCTAGATTCTTGAGAAAACTAGCTTCTTTGTTTGTCCTGGAAAATATGACGATTAAGAAAGCATTTTAAAATTGAGGCTTCATTTTTATTTTTTGCGTTCATTAAAGGGCAGTAGTGAAGAGTCATGGCATGTGATCATTTATTTTTAAACTTACAGTACTTATTAGAAAGACTGTGAAAAAAGTTAAAAATAGGAACTGAGAGAGAAATTCAATTGTTTGCTCAAAAATTAAGTTAAACTCAAATTACAGTAGAACCTCCATAGTTAACCGCCTCCCTATATGGATCATCTCTTTAAATTGATCTAATTTCCATAGACCACACATGCACCCTATGTATGTATCAGTACAGTAGTCCTAGTTCCTCATGTTGACCACCTCTGAAAGTTGCCTAGTTTGTACAGTCCCCTGGGTGGTCAACTTACAGAGGGTTCTGGCCAGAAGTGATTAAGATGGTTGATTTTAAACATTCTTCTCTGATACCAAAGAAACCAGAGTAAGAGTGGCTTTAGAAGAATATTGTGAAATAATCAATGTCCATGTTAATATCCCTCTACCTTACCTTGCTCTGGTATAAGTGCTGGGGTCACACACTACCACATGGAAAATAGAATCTCCCACCATATTAATCTAATAAGACTTAGAATTTACTTACTTCATTCCTCTCTTCAAAATCTACCTTGCTTATGTTCAATTTCCTCAGCCTTTGTGCTGCCCGCCAAATGACAATGGGTAATTATTACCATTAGTAATAAAATCACACATATCAATAGCATGATTTACAGTGTGTTTTTGTACTTATTATATCAACATTTTACAGTAGCAATTCTAATATACAGAAGTTGGTAAACTGCAGGCAGTCCCTTGATTATGAACAAGATAGGTTCTATAGGTTAGTTCTTATGTTGAATTTGTATGCAAGTTGGAATAGGTACATTTATCTACTGCCTATAATAGTCTCTATTTGTAAGTGCAAGTCTTACATCAGTCAGATGTGTGTAACTCAGGGACTTATAACCACCTCTGTTCATACATGTGAGTTGTATATAAGGGACTATTAAAAAAGAAGGAAAATACGCAATAGAATGTTGCTCACAAAGACAAAAATATTTACTTTTTTTACTTTATGGAGAAAATTCTCCTACCTGTGGATTAGTATTGTGTTCCTCTTTAAAAAATCAGTAGAGGCAAAGCTACATATAGGTGAAAAACTAGAAACATTTTAGTAGAACAGAAATAAAAGATTCCTAAAAGGAATAAAAGTGCTACTTTCCCTTTATTTCTCTGGATTATGAGAGTATGAGCAATTAATAATAAGGGTGGGAAGTAAGAGAAAGAAGAAAAAATATTTATTAAACACTTCATACCAAGCACTCTGGAATGTGCTGTTGTACACATTAATTCCCATAATTCTAAATACAGTAGAGCCACCAAAGGGTCTGTAAGAAACTTGCCAATGTACGGAGATGGTCAACATAAGAAACTAGGCCTATTGTGATGATAGGCACATGTGGTGCATGTCTAGTCTATGAAAATTAGGTCAACTTAAGGAGATGGTCAATGTAGGGAGGTTGTCAAATGTGGAGGTGCTATTCTTATACAAGTATTGTCTTATATATATCAACTACTCAATGATTCTTAGCAGTTCATAAAATAATATGGCCCTAAATATATCCAACAGAAAGATAGTTCATAATATGTGGGTATGAGGTGATATGTTATGAAGTACAATTCCTAGGATATGTTCCAAATAATGCTTATTGGACAAGCAACATCAGGAAACTTTGGCTAATTCCAATATATGCTAATGTTTAAATCACATAGTCATGTGGTCTTCAATTCTTCATCTACATGAATAAAATTAGAGGGTTTACTTGTATCACTTGAATCTATTCCCTATCTAAAGGCTATGAGAAAATACAACTTCTCTAAATAAATCTCTACTTTTCTTGACATTTAAGACACTGCAATTGAACTCTTTCTTCTAGGGACTTAACAGTGGTATTCATTTTTATTTTATTTTATTTTATTTTTTGCAGTTTTTGGCTGGGGCTAGGTTTGAACCTGCCACCTCCAGTATATAGGGATGGTGCCCTACTCCTTTGAGCCACAGGCACCTCCCTGGTATTTGTTTTTAAATTTTCAAAAACTGAAAGCCAAATTAGCCTTGCATGGCCAAGTAATCTCTAGGGGACTGACCCACCTTCATACAACAGCTGTAAACTCTGGATTAAAACCAAACTAAAAGTGAAATAGATAAAAACAATACGCACAGAGAGAGACTTAGATGCTAAGTATCCAAAAGCTCTGGACAGTGCACAAAAGCAGGCATATTCTGGAGGACAGTGGACACTCGAAAGATGTAGCTCCTGCATCATGAGTCTCCTGTTTATATGCTTTAACCTCAGAACAGACAGGTCATAGTCTATCTTACACAAGCTAGTGGTGACCTTGGTAGGAAATTCAGAGGTTTGAATGACCGGAAGATGGAGGTTAGGGCCACCTCAGGTGAGAGAAAGTGAAAGAGACATCCCAGGAACAGGAAGTCAGAAGGGTAAGGCAGAAATTCTATGTATTAATTCTGCTAGAATATCTGGCAGACCCTGAAATGTACAAGCATAGGGCAACTAGTGGTAAAATAATTAAACTTAGGTGCAAGCTGCTATGAAGAGACAGCACTCATAGTTTGAATCCAGCCAAGTTAAATGATGTTAAAGCAAAAAATATCAACAATTTGGAGAAATATAAAGAAAGGAGAGTTTTCTAGTGTTTAGAATACAATCCAAAATCACTTGATATAAATCCAGGAAATATGCCCTACTTTCAAAAGACAAAACAATCAACAGAAAGTAATTAAAAGCTAACCTAAATGTTGGAATTAGCAGACAAGGATTTTAAAGCCAATATTATATTCGGTGAGTTAAAGGGGAAATCTTCAGATGATAAATTTTTAAATTTCATCAAAAGCACAAATACTCTAAAACAGAACTAAATAAAAATTCTGGCAGGAAAATACAAGATATGAAATTTAAAAATCACTGCATGGGCATAACAGCAGAATGGAGATGGCAAAGGAAAGAGGTAATAAATATGAAGACAGGTAAATACAAATGATTTAACTGGAAAAAGAGGAGAAGGCCTCAAGAGTTCACGGAACAATAGCAAAATATCTTAAATGCACATGATTAGTGTTTCAGAAGGAGAGAGGAGAGAGACTATGGAGTGAAAAATGTTAAAGGAAATAATATCCAATAATTTCCCTAATTTAGTAATCCTGGATTTTAGCAAACATCAAGCAGCATGAATATAAAGGAAAGTCGACCTCTGCCCGTCATGTCACATTGCTGAAAATAAATATAACATTTTTAGAGTAACCAGAGAAAAATCACACATTACATATAGGATCTTACTGCTTCAAAGGATTACTGACTTCTTAATTAGTTAACAGTTCTGTTTTAACACTTTAAAGATACTGCTACAGTATCTTTTGGCCTTTTCTCTGGTTACTCTAAAAATGTTATATTTATTTTCAGCAAAAGATACTGTAGCAGTATCTTTAAAGTGTTAAAACAGAACTGTGAACTTAGAATTACACAAATAATGAACATATCCTTTAAGAATAAAGTTGAAATAAAGGGATTTCAGATAAAAGAAAACTAAAAGAAAACTTCACATACTCACCCATACTATAAGCAGTGCCAGAAAGTTCTCCAGCAGTTGGGCACAATGGCTCATGCCCGTAAGTGCAGCATTTTAGGAGGCCAAGGCAGGAGGATTACCTGAGGCCAGGAGTTTGAAAGCAGCCTGGGGAACATAGCAACATCTTATCTCTTAAAAATAATTAAAAATTAACCACAGGTGTCATGCACCTGTGGTTCTACCTACTCAGGAGGTTGAGTAGGAGGATTGCTGAGCCCAGGAAGGAGTTCAGGCTGCAGTGAGCTACAATCAAGCCATTAAACTCCAACCTGGATGATACAGCAAGACCTTGCACAAAACAAAAAGCAAACAAAAAAAATCCAAGTTGAAGAGAAATGATACTAGAAAGAAATCCTTATCATCATGAAGAAATCAAGGGGATGAGAAATGTTAAATATTGTTCCATGCACCTGGAAATCGAAAAAGCAATGAAAGCAACTATACTTACGTCAGATAAAATAGACCACAAACAAAAGATTGTAGAAAAAAAGACAAGGAGGATCACTGCATAATCTGAAAGGGGTCAATTAAACAAGAGGATTTAACAATCATAGTGTCTTGCTCCCAGCACTAGAGCTCCCCAGTATACAAAGCAGGCATTAATAGATCCCAATGAGGAAATAGACTGCAATACAAGGTCAGGGACCTTAACACACCACTCTCGGCAATTGATAGATCATCCAGGCAGAAAACCAACAAAGAAATAGCAGAGTTAAACCATATACTTGATCTAAAAGGCCTAACCGACATTTATTGACTATTTTACCTAACTGCTGAAGAATGGGTATGTCTTAGACCACAAAATAAGCTGATACAAATTCAAAAACACAGAAATTATATCAAGAATTCTTCAGAATAGGATATGTCTTAGACCACAAGTCTGTACAAATTCAAAAACAAAGAAATTATATCAAGCATCTTTTCTGACTATAAGGGAATAAAGCTTGAAGTCCATAATAAGGGGAAACTTAGAAAATACACAAACATATGGAAATTGAACATAATCCTGAACAATCAATGGATCAATGAAAAAGTTAGGAAGGGAATTTAAAAGTTTATTGAAATAAATGAAATTAGAAATGCAACAAATCAAAATCTGTGGGACATGGCAAAGCAGACTCAGAAGGAAGTTTATAGCAATAAATGCCTGTATTAGAAAAGTAGAAAGACTTCAAATAAACAACCTAACTATATACTTCAAGGGACTAGAAAAGCAAGAACAAATCAAACCCCAAGTTAATAGAAGGAAAGAAACAATAAAGATTAGAAATCAATCAAATATCACTGATAAATATAGATGCAGAAATCCTCAGCAAAATAGTAGCTAACTGGGCGGTGCCTGTGGCTCAAAGGAGTAGGGTGCCAGCCACATATGTCAGAGGTAGCATGTTCAAACCCAGCCCCGGCCAAAAACTGCAAAAAAAAAAAAAAAAAAAAAAAAATAGTAGCTAAGTTAATTCAATAGCACATTGAAAAGTTCATTCATTCAGATCAAGGGGGATTCATCCCAGAGGATTGTTCAACATAAACAAATCAATAAATGTAATACATCCCATTAACAGAATCAAGAACAAAATAATATGATTATTTCAATAGATGTTGAAAAAGAAGCATTTGATAAAATTCAATATACCTTTATGATAAAATCCCTCATCAAAAAGAGTATAGAAGAAACACACTTCAAAATAATAAATGCCATATGCAGGGTGCATGCGGGAATGTCATATATGACAATCCATGCCTAAGATCATAGTGAATGGGGGAAAGATTGAAGGCCTTTTCTCTAAGGACTGATGTAAGAGTAGTATGGTTATTTTCACCACTATTATTCAACATAAAATTGGAAGTCCTGGCTAGAGATATTAGGCAAGAGAAAGAAGAAAAATTAGGCTTGTGTACAGATAACATGATCTTATACCTAGAAAAACCTAAAGACTCTAGCAAAAACCTTGCTAGTACTGATAAAGTTGAAGGATACAAAATCATATGAATATCAGTAGCATTTACATACGCTAGCAGTAAACAACTGGAAAAGAAACAAAAAATTCCATTTACAATAGCTATTAAAAATATAAAATATCTAGCAACCAATGTAACTAAAGAAGTGAATGATTTATATAAGGAAAACTATAAACCTCTTTCTGATGAGTTTTAGAAGAGGACACAGAAAATGGAAGAATATTCCATGTTCATGGATAGGAAAAAGTAGTATTGTTAAAATGACAATTTACGGACTCCAAGCAATTCGCATCAGAATACTAAGGACGTTGTTCACAAAAATACAAAAGAGAAATCTAAAAATTTATATGGAATTACAAAAGATTCAGATTAGCCAAAGGAATACTGAACAAGAAGAACAAAACAGGAGGCATCATACTACCTGACTTCAAACTTTACTATACAGCTATAGTAATTAAAACAGCCTGGTACTGATCTATCTGGCATAAAAACAGATAGCTCAAGAGAACATAATAAAGAACCCTATATAAATCCATATACATAAAACTAACTCATCTTCAACAGAAGTGGCAAGAACATACAACAGAGAAAGGACAGCGTTAGACCTAAAAACTATGAAACTACTAGAGGAAAATGCTCCAGGACATTGGTCTGGGCAAAGATTTTGTGTAAGACCTCAAAAGCATAGGCAACCTAAAGCAAAAATGGCATTACATGAAATGTAATTACAAAAATTACATTTTGAAAGCTTGTGCACACAAAAGGAACTGATCAACAATGAATACACAGCTCACAAAATGGAAGAAAATATTTACAAACTATCCATCTGACAAGGGACACATAACCAGAATATATGAGGAGCTCAAACAACTCAATAGCAAATATATATATATATATAAAATTAAAAAATGGGCACAGTTTTGCACAGACATTTATCAAAAGACATACAAATGGCCAATAAGTATATGAAAATATGGCTCAACACCACTAACCATCATAGAATTGCAATTCAGAACCACAATATCTATCATCTTCCCCCAATTAAAGTGGCTTATATAGAAAAGATAGGCAGTAACTGAGAGGATATAGAGAAAAGGGAACCCTCATACACTGTTGGTGAGAATGTAAATTAGTACAGCCATTATGGAAAACACTATGGAGATTCCTCGAAAACTAAAATAGAACTACCATATTATCTAACAAGTCCACTCTGAGGTATATATCCAAAAGAAAGGAAATTAATCAAATATCAAGATATACACATATCTGTATCCCCATGTTTATTATAGCGCTATTCATGATGGCCCAAATATGGAATCAACCTTAGTGTCCATAAAAGGATGAGTGGCTAAAGAACATATGGTAAAATACACAATAGAATATCATTCGTCCAGAACAAATTCTTTCCTTTGCAGTCACATATGGATGGATTTGGAGGCCAGTATGTTAAGTGAAATAAGCAGGGCACAGAAAGACAAACGTGGCATATTCTCACCCTTACGCGGGAGCTGAAAAAGTAAACCTCGTGAACACAGAAAGTAGATCTGTGATTCCTAGAGTCCAGGAAGGGGCAGGGGAAAGGGAAGGTTGCAGGAAAAAAAAGAATCTCAATGTATTTATTATCACTGATACCACTTATCAATGGTAAAGATGAGAAATTGCATATGTATACTTTACCTTAATAAAAATAAATTTAAAAATAGTGACAACACACAATATTGGTGAAATCGTGGAGAGGCTGAGTCACTCACACAGTGCTGGTGAGAATATAAAATGGTACAGACACTCTGGAAAAAGGTTTGGCTTAGAAAGGGAGTGGAGTGGAACGGAATAGGTGTAGCTGTAAAAGTTCAGCATAATATATACCCATGTGGCAATGGAAATGTTTTGTGTCTTGACCGTATCAACGTGCGTGTCCTAATTATGGTACTTCACGATAGTTTTGCAAGATGTTACCATTAAGGGAAACTGGCTAAAGGGCACATGGGACCTCTTTGCATTAGTTTTTAAAACTGCATGTGAAATTACAATTATCTCAAAATAAAATTTAACTTGAAAATTTAAAAAATGTTAAATATTGTATACAGTATTTTATTTAAAGTTTTTTAAAAAGTACAAATGAGTTTTTAAACCAAAATTATAACTACTTTTCTGGGATCTATCTTTTATTATAAATTTAGTCCCTTCTTTTCAATTTTAAAATGTCCAAAATTATAAGGTAAGGGTGTCCGCCCTCAACATCTCTAGTCAACATTATATTGGATGTCCTAGCCAGTGTTTGGTAAGTGAACATTATTATAATAGCTAATCACATTTTATTTTACTCAACAACCATTCTTTATAGACATGATTTTATTGGTGCAACAAATTAGATACCAGCCTATAAGTCAGTAGCCATAGGAAATATCTTTAAAAGTCTCCTATGTACTTTCTAATAAGCTAAGGTTTCAAAGTCTCCCATTCATAACTTGATCTAGGTGTATATAGCACAGTGATTTCATTACAAATACAGGTAAGCTTGCCTCTACTTCTATACATTTAATGTTGTCTTTCCAAACAATTATGTTTAATGTGTTATACTTACTGTTATATGCTTTCTAGGATGTAGGACTTTATTCTTCAAGGATTTGGTTATAAAAAGTGCCAGAATTTCATAAAAGACCTGCAAATAGTAAAGGAAAAAGAAGAACTGTATTGTTGCCAAGAAAGGCCTACTTTGGTCAAGAAGAGGATGTGACTTTCATGAATGGGTTGCCTTGACTTTATGTCATGACTAAATGACATAAAATACAATGAGAACATAATTATAGACCTAGAATTGTAGAATCGGAATGAAATGATTTTGATCAATTTTATGTTCTTTGGAGCTTTTAGAGAAATCTAAAATGATAATCTAATTTCTTGAGAGCCACAATCATATGAGAAGAATCCAAATACCAGGAAGGATTGTTTTTGTTTCATAAAGAGGAAATATTTTGAGCAATCTTTTTTTTTACATTTATGTTAAGAATTAAATATTTCCATGGTATTAAATGATAAACAACAGGCAGATAAAAATTATAACCAGGAAGCAAATGAATTATAACAGAAATTAAATTAACTAGCTGTTCTGTCTAATATATAAGTGAATATTGGAACAAATTAAAGCTGTATTATCCAAATTAGATGATGTATAATTCTCAATGGAACAGCTAGTCTTATCATTTCCCTTATATATTTTTTCTACTTGAAATCTCATTAAGCACTGAGTATTTGTAAAAAATTCATTTAGGGTAGCAATATTATAAAACTTCATTTCATCATTTGGAATATGAGCTTTGTAATATTAATAATTTAAAAGTATTCTAGTATATAATCAAATTAAACAAGTATGATCAATCTGTATTGATTCATGGGATAGCTCAGATTTGCCATTTAATTACATTTATTTTCTCCTTCAGGCAAAATTCTCCTTAAAAATTAGATTTACAATAAGGAAACTTACATGAGTAGATGAAATAAAACTTTCTTTTATCACCTGATTTTATATAGCATAATCTATTTGCTTCCTTAAGATGTGTACTTTATTATTCTGTTAATTATAGTATGAATCTTCATATAATGTTAAATTTCAATACCTTAAAAGTTAATGCCTAACTTGACATTAGGCATTTTTTAATCAAAAATTTAAATTATCTTTGAATAACAAGGAAAAAAGTTGGAGTATATAGGCTTATTCCTATTTTTATGGGTAATAACCTGGGACATAGAGTCTATAGATCCCTTAAATTTCATTTGATTATTATTGCATGATGTGTTAAAAAAAAAAAAAACTGGCCCAGCATGGTAGCTCACGCCTGTAATCCCAGCACTCTGAGAGGCCGAGGCAGGTGGATTGCTTGAGCTTACAAGTTCAAGATCAGCCTGAGCAAGAGCAGAACCCTTTCTCTAAAATCATCTGGGCATTGTAGAGGGCTCCTGTAGTCCCAGCTACTTGGGAGGCTGAGGCAAGAGGATTGCTTGAGCCCAAGAGTTTTAGGTTGCTGTGACCTATGATGAATGCCATGGCACTCTATTGAGGGCAACATAGACTCAGTCTAAAAACAAAAACAAAAACAAATCAAACAACAACAACAACAAAAAACCTCTCCAGGTAATCACAGTCAAATTGATCATTATGTTAGAAATAATTTTAGAGCATATTTTCCTCAGCCTTTTTTTTTTTTGGTATTATAAACTCAAAGTATTACTTTACTAAATGAGTTATTTTACATAATATGAACATCACTACAATTATAATTGTAAAAACAAATTATAGCCAGAATGGACTGATTTTCAAACATCCATATCAGAGTCAATTATTTATTTATACAGACTTGTCTTTGCCTAAAGCCCTATAGGGAACCGTAAAGAAATGAGTGTTTCTGTGGCCCTTTTACTTTGTAATCAACAGCTTGTTAAAAAAGTAGCTGCAGGTTGGCTTCCTGAGGTCTGAGACAGTAGATAAATTAAAGGTGTCATGAATTTACCTGTAAACCAAGTTATGCCTGAACAACGGCCAATTCTGGAGGAGATGGAGTCTCAGGTTGCCTGCTGTCCAAGTGATGCTTCAAGGTTTGGGGACCTGAACGTGGGTCCTGCAGGCAGCGTGGAGATTTATATTAAGGCAGCTTTGGCAGCAGCCTTTTTGTCATGTCTTTATTTCTCCTTGTGTCCAGCTTGCTTTTGGGCATTTTTAGGCTGAGACTGAATCTTTTGTTGTCCATGAGTCAAATAGGAGACAGAACACAGTGGGACAGGGACGGGGAAGTTCGCCCAGCACTGCTTCTGTCTTCTCCATCTGCCAAGGAGGTGAAAGACTCTCAGACTCTTTTTTAAATTAAAAAAAAACTTTTTTTAGTTGCTTGTGGTGGCTCAGCCTATAATCCTAGCCTTCTGGAGGGCCAGGTAGGAGGATTGCTTAAGGTCAGGATGTTGAGACCAGCCTGAGCATGAGTGAGACCCCATCTCTATAAAAAAAAAAAAAAAAAGGAAAAATTACCAGGGCATGGTGATGGGCACTTGTAGTCCCAGCTCCTGGGAAGGCTGAGTCAGGAGGATCACTTGAGGTCAGGAGTTTGAGGTTATAGTGAGCTATGATGCCACTGCACTCTCGCTGGGTGACATAGTGAGAGTCTGCCTTTTGCTTCAGCATGTCAATAATTCTGCTGAAAATCATGGTGGCCTGGTCCTCTCCAAGGCATATATCAAAAACTTGGGCTAGAGTGATGCTTAATTTTTCTACTCTGAATTAAAGTTGTTCTTCTAGGTCATGGGGTCACATCCTTTTTCTATTTGGGACATCAAATTAAAGGTGTCATGAACTGACACCTTAATTGTATTTTGAATACAAATGTTGCTGAAAATTTGGAACAATGGGAAGTCACAAAATGAATTAGTAAGACTTACAATAAAAACATTGTAACAAGGTCCCACAGAATTTAGAAAAACATCTATGAACACCACATTATTTATTTAATTGCTTTTCTGGACTGTACGTTTGAGAAAATCTTTTTATTCCTCTAAGCTTTGACTCATACTCACACAGCAAATGTCTTGCCTATCCTTGTACATATCTGTTTTTCTTTAATATTGTTTGGACATTGCAACATGCTTTCTTCTTTTCCTTAGAGCAACTATACCCCATTTTGTCAAGACTGCTCACCTAAATGTTTACATTGTAATATCATGTAACTGCATTTCTAACAGAAATGATTTTGTTCACATATGGAAAATTTTACAAAGCACTTTGAAGTTTCTAGAACATCCCTAGAAGGCCATGGGACACAGCATGTGAGAACTGACAAATGCTCGTCCAGAATCTAACCTGCTTATATGTCCATTTCCTTCTCTCCTGGCATGCTCTTATACTCTGTTTGGTTTTTCTATTATTCTGCATCATTTAATATTTTCTAGACATATAGTAAGCATCACTTCATTTCCTCTTTTTTTACACTGTTGAGTAGTTAGCCTTTTAACTTATCATTTTCCTAAATCTACTACCAATGATTGCTTTTCTTTGGATTAACTCCAACTTTTGTAGTTGGCTTATTATAGGGGTAGAGGGAAAATTAAGAAATCCTTAGATCTAAGCTCCTAAAACAGGCGCAGAGTGGCGCAGCAGCATCTGGGATATGCTCTTCTCTTCCATTCTTGTCATAGTCTAGAATCTAGACCGCTGAGTAGTTCTGGAGGGAGTGCCATGTCAGGGCTCGGAGACTTGGCGGAGGTCCAAAGCCTTAGGGTTTAGGCGCCTCGTAAGTCATGAGCATGACTCATCATGACAATGGAACGACGCCACTGTACAAAATTCCAGTTTTCAGCAGTATCTGGGCTGTATCCTTTTGCCAAAGCAAGGGTATGCTGTGTACCTTGCTAGCACTCCCTGTCTGGGAATAACAGTGTAAACAGCAGGAGGCTGGAAGATGGCCAACATGCAACCTTTTCAAAACTGCCAAAGAGCACACTGTTCTTAAGAATTGTGTCTGTGGACCCACATTTCCATTACGCTGGAGGACCTCCAGGTATTTGCTTAAGGAAGTCATTGAAATCCAATGCAAATTAAGACCAGCTTTTCAGGAGAAGAAATTTAGCTGTATAAATTTTCCTGGCACAAGATTTGAAAACACATAATTTAGATGTTCAATATGTGTGCTATGAGGAGTTAAAATAAGTTTTAACTTTTAAAATACAAGTCCCTTTGCATTTTGAAATAAGGATCACTCGGTTGGGGTATATGATGCAGCAAATAAAAATTTTTTTTAAGTTCAGGCAAAATTTGTTTATTCAGTGATGATATAATACCATTACATCATTTCCCAACGGCTAGTTTAAGATGTAAGTTTCCACTGAGAATTCACAAGCAATATATTGTCATGTAGGAAAATCACAAAAGCAATATTAGGGGGATATGAGAAAAACTTGTAAATAAATAATGTAACTTTTTAAAAATAATATTATTAATTTTTAAAATTCATTTTCATTCTATAGGAAACTAGCCAGGTTTCCTACTTAAGAAGGAAGACCTTATGTAAGAAACTAAAATTCCAGTGAGTTAAGGGACACATTGGAAAGTCAGGTGAGATGAAAAGAGTGAGCAAGTGCATGAATGACAGTGTGTAAACGACAGGTGGAATGAGCACCCTCGTTTTGAAACCAAGGTCACAAATGAGTAAGGAATGTGCTTGCTGTCACGTCCCTGGTATGGTTGAACTGACTTCTTGGCTCCCGATTTAATGTAAGTAAACCAGATAATATACCATTATACCTTAAAAACTAAGTTCTTTAAACACTAATATTAAAAAATAGTTATAAATTTACATCATTCTGGATAGAGGACATATAATTTCTTAACGAGTGTAGTTGTGGTAATTATCTCCCTAATATCTGAATAAATACATTCATATAAGTATTTGATAAATATCATAAATATTGATGACAATATGGAGAAAATTTATTTAAAAGCTATATTGGCATAACCAAAAGGATAGGTTTTGTTAAATGCCAGTGTGGCGTGTTTAATTCTAAACAAAACAAACAAAAAAAAAAACCAAAAAAACCCCAAATGATTTTATCCCAAGACATACTAATGCTGAGACTATTTTTCAGTGACATATTTGAGTTTGTTCTTCTCTTGGAGTCTTTTTGGAAAGAAAATAAGTGTTTGGGAAAAGGGACACCAAAATGTAAGAAAGGTAGAAAAAAGATGAAAAATACAGTTAAGCCTTTGAGATCTACTAGTTTAAGGAAGCCACTGGAGTGATGTTTTAAAACAAATCAGATCCAGTCCTGCTCTTGCTCAAATTGTTCAATGCCTTTGCGAAATTAAGTAAACAGAAAGCCTTTCCATGGCCCACAAGGCCATCCTCAAGATGGCCCCTCTCTCCTCCCACTCCATTGTGGACACCTCGGCCTTTTCTTCAAGGTCATTTCCTCCTTGGGGACTACACGTTTTTCTTGATACTTTTTGAGTTTTTTGCCCGGCTGTGAGCATGGCTGATGCCTGCACGTCAGTCAGACCTCTGTCTACTTGTCAGCCCTGCAGAGTGGTCTTCCCTGTCCAGACAACCATCCACACCACTGTCTCTCTGATCTTTCTCTTGTTTATTTTCCTGCCCAGCAGTTACCACGACCTGGAATTATGTTATCTATTGCCTCTCTTTCCCACGAGGATGCATCCCTTATAAGACCAAAAACTAATACTTTATGAAAGGACATATCCTTTCATTTATATAAAAATAGTAATATTTCTTTCACATTTGCTAAGGGCTTTACATGCATTGTTTCATTTAGTCTTTGTAATAATCTTGGTAGAAAAAACATCATTCGCAAGTGGGGAAAATGGAAGCTTGTAGATCAAAAATTGTGCCGTAAATTACAGAGATATTAAATGTCTGGGACAGGATTCGAACGGGCAGGGGTCTTTATGGCTTTAAGTCCTGAGCTGAAAACAGTAAGAGAAATGGGCTTTCAAGGCACTTAAGGGACATAAACACTCATTTATACAAAGTGATAGAGGACATCACTGACTCTCAAGGAATCGAATTACAAAGGTAATTTTTATAGAGCATTAAAAAAACAATCTTACATTGTTGAACATAAATAGAGCTGAACAAATAACAAACTCTTAAAAATACAGCCGTGCGCTGTATGGCTGGGCACGGGGCTCACACCTACAATCCTAGCACTCTGGAAAGCCGAGGCAGGAGGACTGCTTGAGTTCAGGAGTTCTAGACCATCCTGAGCAAGAGTGAGACCCCGTTGCTACTAAAGATAGAGAAATTAGCCAGGTGTTGTGGCAGGCATTTTTCATCCCATCTATTTGGGTGGCTGAGGCAGGAGGATTGCTTGAACCCAGGAGCTGTGACCGAGGCTGATGCCACAGCACTCTAGACTGGCAACAGAGCGAGACTTTGTCTCTCTTTTTCTTATTATATATATATGTTTATATTCATGTGCTGTGAATAATGACATTTTGAGCTATGATAGACTGTAAATATGACTATGATTCCCTAACATTATATTGGAGCTGAAAAATGTCACTCACCTAATGATGTAGCCATAGTAATGGTGTAATTTGATACATTACTTATATGTTTGTGATGATGCTGGTGTAAGCCTACTTTGCTGCCCGTCAAATAAACTATGGCACACACAATTATGTAGAGTACATAATACTTGATGATGAAAACCAATGACTACACTACTGGTTTATGCATTTACTATACGCTATTTTTTATTGCTATTTAATTTTTATTTTTTTTTACTTTTTTTCAGAGACAGCTCTTTTTTTCAAGACATGCTACTGGTTTATGCATTTACTATACTCTATTTTTTTATTGTTATTTACTTTAATTTTAATTTTTTTTACTTTTTTCAGAAACTCTGTCATCTAGGCAGGCTGGAGTGTGGTTGGTCTAATCATAGTTCATTGCAGCCTCCAACTCTAGTCTCAAGTGCTCTTCCCACCTTAATCTCCTTAGGCAGGAGTTTCTATTATTTAGACTAGAGTATATTCCTTCAACTTATAAAAAAAAAAAAGGTAACTATGAAACAGCCTCAGGGAGGTCCTTCAGGTGGTATTCTAAAAGGAAACATTGTTATCATAGGAGATGAGAACTGTTACTGACCCTGAAGCCCTTCCCTGGGGAGATATGGAGGTAGAAGACCTATGATCCTAGACCTATGATCCTGACCTTGTGTAGGCCTAAGCTAGTATGTGTGTGTGCGCCTTAGTTAAAAAACAAAAACAAGAACAACTACAACAACAACAACAAAAACTAGTTCAAAAAACAAATTAGAACAAATGAAAACAAGTTTATGACAATAAAAAATTGGAAAATTATAAGAGCTTACATGAGAAGGATGTAGAAAAAGAAGATATGTTTATACGGCTATACAATGTATTCGTGTTTTAAGCTAGGTGTTACTACAAAAGAGTCAGAAGTTAGAAAAATTGAAAAGCGTATAAAGTAAAAAAATTACTAAGCTAAGGTTAATTATACCATTAAAGAACAAATAAAATATATTGTTTAGCCTCAGTATACAGGATTTTTTTTTTTCTTGAGACGGAATCTCACTTTGTCAACCTCAGTAGAGTGCCCATGGTGTCACAGCTCACAGCAACCTCAAACTTTTGGATTCAAGCGTTTCACTTGCCTCAGCCTCCTGAGTAGCTAGGACCACAGGGGCCCACCATAACACCTGGCTATTTTTAGAGGTGAGGTCTTGCTTTGGCTCAGGTTGATCTCCAACCTGTGAGCTCAGGGCAATCCACCAGCCTCAGCCCTCCAGACTGCTAGGATTACAGGCATGTGTACAGGATTTAGAAATTCTGGAGTGGTCCACAGTAATGTCCTAGGCCTTCCTGTTCACTCACTGACTCATACAGAGCAATTTCTAGTTTTGTAAGCTCCATTCATGGTGTCTACACGGCTGTATCATTTTTTATCTTTTGCAGTATATTTTCACGTACTTTTTCCATGTTTAGGTAAGTTTAGAGACATGAATACCATCGTGTTACATTTATCTACAGTTTTCAGTATGGTAATCTGCTGTCCAGGTGTACAGCTCAGGAGCAACAGGCTATACGTTTTAGTCTTGGATATAGTAGACTACAGCCTCAAGGTTAGTGAAAATGACTCTGAAACTCACACAAGGAAGCTATTACTTAATGACACATTTCTCAGACTCTCCATTATTAAGCAACATATGACTATATTTACTTCATTGATACACAAAATTGTTCATACTGTTATCAAGTCAGTTATGTCATCATGTTTGAATATAGAATTATGGACTCTTAACAAGTGCACCATGTTTTAAGAGCTTTTTATGCCCTGACTCCCTGTTGGCTTGAGACTAATACCTAAGGTATCAGAGAGAAAGAATTCTCTTCACATATACAATATTCCTGGAGTGAATTTTTCTTTTCTTCTCTTTGGCCAAATAAATTATTTCTTCTTTTAGTCTGTCCTTTTTTGTTGTTCAAGGTCTCTTTCTTCTTTTAAATTTTTTTATGGATCTGGGAGAACAAAAGATCTGTGTTTCCCCACCAGAGTTCATCTTGATTATAGATGTCCTAGTTCTACACAGCCGTACTGGCAGCAGAGAGACCCTTTGATCTCTCAGTAACCAGTTCCTCCTTTTACATGAATGATGAAATGTAACAACTGACTGCAAGGTGCGGGAGAATTTCTCTTATCTCTTACGTAGCTGGAAAAGTGCTAACTGGTTTCTGGAGGGGGCACGGTATCCCTTTGGGATCCTCAAATAGGCTGGAGTACATTTTCAGAGAACTAAGATACTGCCAATGACTGTAGTTTCAAATATGAAATCACTAAATTATAGGATGGGGATGGAAGTTGAATTCATTTTGGTTGAATAAGTGTAGTCAAAGCTCATCTCTCCAAATCAGCCTTCTGCTTACGAGTGGTTCTCAACCTTCCTAACGCCTCCTAATCTGTGACCCTTTAATGCAGTTCTTCATGTTGTGGTGACCCCAACCATAAAATTATTTTCGTTGCTACTTCATAACTGTAATTTTGCTATGTCATGAATCGTAATGTAAATATCTGATATGCGGGATGCATTTTCATTGTTACAAAAGGGTCGCAAACACAGGTTAAGAACCTCTGGCTTAGATGAACATGTTATGAGTTAATTATTCTGCAAGAGATATTGCAATTGGCTCATTTGCCTCTTGAGGCTGAAATAGAAAACCAGTAGTGTGGACTGGCTCAAACTAACCTCAGTGATTCCTATGGAATCAACCAAACAATTGGGCCTGGTACTGGCCCAAATACCCTCTGAAGGGTTTAGAGTCAGCCATGTAGTGCTTAACACAGGAAAGGATGGATTTCTAGATCACGCAGGCGCATCTCTGCTAACCACAAACATTTCCTTTGGTAGGGCACAGAGTAATTCTTGTTTTGAAAACCTTTAATGAAATCCTTAAAAGCGTGGAATATAATTAAATTCAGAGTTTTTCAGGTGATTGAGGTTGTCTGTGTGAATAAACATGTGGTTCAACTGGACCAGCTTAAAAATTCCTTGGTCAGCTTGTCTGTTTGCTCTTGGCTGCTTGTAGCACTTTAAAATGCTCTAGTTAAATCAGACTGTCAAAATGGTGAGGTTCCCTGTTTGATTTACTCATGCCACCTAAACCCATGCAGAGTGTTATGAATGCTACATTTGAGAAAATCTTCCATTTGTGAAAACAGATTGGGTCACATTAAAAAAGGGGATTAAATGAATCCCTTTTTCAAAAAGTTTTTGGTAGGTAGAAAGGAATGCTAAGGTGACGCCTGTGAGATGGCAGAACTACAGATGTCTCTTTCTCGGGGAAATATGCTCCATGGGCTAAATTTCATCACATCGGGGGAGGGGAGAACTATAAGAAGCATGCTTCAAATTACCCTGAAATGGAAGGCTGCAAATTAAATCCCGGCCTTCTGCAGGGTATTTAGAGTGCAAAGAAGCAGCCCACACATTTTTTCAAAAGAAACCCCATTGTAAGCTCTGCTGTACTTCAGGGCTGCCAGCCGGCTCGCTCTCCTTCTCTGTTCTACATTGAAGAATACAGGCAATTGAGTGTGTGACCCATTTATTTCATTGCTACAGCATTTACTGCAGATGTACTTCGTTTAAAACATTTTAATTCTGTTGCTTTGAAAGTGACGTATAAGGCCAACGGGTTCAAATGCCCATGCAGGTGTATTATATAGATGTGTCCTAAGGTAGATAAAATGAAATTTTATAGAAACTGGAGTGTCTTCTAGATGCTGTGTGTACCACTGTTCAGCAAGGTGCATGTAAAGGTCATAGGATGACTAACGATGACTCCTGGGAACCTGAATTCATGGGAAACAAAGGGCCTGAAGAAAGAGATGAGATGACCAAGACTGAATCAGCTTTCAGATCTAGTGTCCCTGTGGGTAGGACTGGGATTTAGGTCCTTAAAGAAATGATTCTCAGCCGCAGGTAGCTGTGTTGTAAGTAAAATGATAGTGATTAGGAAAATATCTTCTTATTAATTGACAACCCAAAGAGTCTAGATCAGCAGTTCTCAACCAGGAACTATATTAAAGGGCCACAGCATTAGGAAGGTTGAGAACCACCATTCTAGATGAAGAGTGGAGAGACAGAAACACCTACCTTTGTTATGCAAGGCAGGTGTGATGCAACTACTTTATTTCTTTGAAAGAAGCAGTTTGAGCAAAATTGCCATGTATTTTTGGTTATAATTTTGCCACTTAATTATACTTAAATTCTTAAATAATACTTTGATTTCACAATTCAATTGAAAGGTTCAAGAATGTGCCATAAATAGTCACTAATTCATGTCCTTTGACATAATTTGCTTATCAGGTGATTCCTTTTGGAAGTCATATCACGACAGCAGTTCCAAACTATGACCAACCTGTTACCAAACTATTAGCAACATCACTGCACTGTTGGAGGTTTGTGGGTTAAGAATATTCATGTATTTTTCTGAAACTTTGTGTTTAGTAACATCTCACATTTAATTTTGCTTTTTCCCCCTTTAATGTTACAAAACAAGCTATTTTCAAAACTTGAATACTTAGTGCTTGAAGCACTAATTTTGTTGAGTAAAAAAGACTTAAGTAAAGAGAATAGGCTCCTATTGTTAATTGCTACACATTTTTTCCTCTCAGGTAGGAAAAGAGTAGAAAATGCTACCTAGAACTGGAAAGAAAAATATTCTCCCTAATCTACTTATAAAAATCCTTCACACTGTTAAGTTACCTTAGAGCCCAGATGAGTTGAAAATCAAATATGTATGAAGGGTACATTTCATTCATTAGGTCTCTGGGATTCAATTTGCAGGACCCTAATCATGTTAAAAAAAACAATATGTAGATGAGAGTAGACATAGGACATTTGGAGGAATGTGAGGAGGGTGGCCAAATAGCACAGGACATGACTGGCCATGAGCTGCTCTCATGGCAGAGGCTGCAAACCAGGCAGATTCCCTGGGCATGGCCACGAGAATGGTCAGTATGGGTCCTGTCCTAGCTGAGCACTGCACTTTAAAAAGAGATTTGGGGATTGTGTGTTAGTACCCCCTGCATGGAATGCACCTTGGTCTCACTCCAACCAATGCTGGGCCTTGTCTAACAAAGCATTATGTTGATATTTCAAATAGATTGATTTGGGGTTTAAGTGATTTCTTCCAAAAGGAAGTCACGTGGCAAGGATCTGAAGGTCAGCATGATTATGAGTCTATTATTTTATTTTATTACTTGAGAATGTACAGTTTCCCCACTTCTAGGGGGAATAAACCTTTTCCTTTACTCCTTTTAGTTTATTTCCTGGGGAGGGGGTGCTGAGAATTAAATTAACAAAAGACAGCTTAACAGGAGAAAAAGATGTATTTGTATGCATAAGAGAGCCAAGAAAATAGTAGCTGGCTTAAAAAAAGTTGAAGATTTTTATATCTAGTTTAGCAGGCAATGGGAAGAAGAGAGAAAAGGCATCTATGGGAAAAACAATATAATTTCTTCAGAAAAAAATGAATTTTTAGGACAGTAGATCAGAGGAGAGTGTGATAATGTTTGTGTGCACAGGTATGAGTAGTCTTTTCCTCTTCTTGAGGGATGTATAACTCCTATGGAGGACAGATTTCTGATTGACTTTATTCATCTTCTACCCATTGGGATTAAATTTTTCTGAAGGGGGAATTTATAGAGGCCTTATTTCCAGAAAGTGCTGCTTTCAGTCAGATAAGGGAAATTTCTTTCTGCATCTTTTGAGTCTCAATTACTTTCACTTAAAATAAGATCCTGCCAAAGTGGCAAATTTTGGGGTGGCGTATTCTGATCCCTTTCTCTGTGTCACCAGTTGCCATAATAAGACTATCTGTGGTCTCTCTCTCACCTTTTCTCCTTCATGAGAGGGACCTGCTTCCAACTCTCTTGGGAAGTGCTCTAAACTTTCCTTTTGTTAGTCCTAAATAAAATCTCTCTTAAAAAAAAAGACTATATTTATTAATTTAAAATCTTTGAAAAATGGTTAAAGCCTTTAGCCAAGAGATAAGATTTTGGTGAGTTCTTGACATGCAAGGGTAATCAAAGATAGACATTATCTTGTTTTCAAATTCCAGCACCATATCCAGGGTATTTCCTCCAACCAAATGAGAGTTAATACATTGTTTCTTCAAGTTTACACACTGTTATAAATAACAAAGAGACTATTTTTTCCAGAGAACATGTATCAGAGGCAGAATTTACTAAATTATACTTTCTCATGATAACACAACAATAACTTTGATACATGGAAGAATAAACTTAGTAGAACAACTTTAAAAATTTAATCTATCAATTCTAAGAGGCATTGGAAAACCAGTAGGATAAACACTTAAAAGAATTTTTTTATTAATGTATATTTCACTTAAAGTTATACTTGCAACTCAAAAATTACATAAAATTGTAGATAAAGGAGGTATGGTATACATAAACAATGAAATACTATTCAGACTTTATAAAGAAGGAAAATCTGCCATTTGTGTTGGGGGACCTAATGCAACACTGCACGAATTCCCCCCTCTCCACAACAAAGACACAAAGGATCAGGTTAGCCCCCTAGCCAAAGCTCATACCAAAGGACCCTACCCTTCCTGGCAAGCTGTGAAATTTGCCTACCCTCTATATAAAAGGGGTCTGTCTGTAACTACTCCAGCACGGATACCACCTTTGCACTGTGGGGGTGTGTGTGTGAATTGTGGTCACCCTCCCCTTCCAATAAACCTGGCCTGAATGTCTTTGCTCTGCTCTAGTCTCTAAGCATTACTGCTCACACCTTTTAATCTTTGACATAAATGAACCTGGAGGATGCTACATTAAGTGAAATGAGCCAGACATAAATGGATGATGAATGTTGCATGATTCTATCCATATAAATTATCCAAAGTAGTCAAACTTATAGAAATCGAAAGTAGAATGGTAGTTCCCAGGGACTGATAGCAGAGGGGAATGGAGAATTATTGTTAAATAGTTTAAAACAGCTAGTTTTGAATCCAGGCTGTTAGACTAAGACAACTGCAGTGTTGTGGGTTCCTATGTAAGCAAACTGAAACCCAACTTAGCCTAAATGTTCTTAGCCAATCTGAGAATACCTAACTAGGGACTTTCAACAAGAATATCCAAACAAGGCGACCACTCCACTTTAACCAATCCAATATTTTCTTTGGCTTGCTTCTGGGTTCACCCTATAAAAGCCTTCCCCTCGTGCCTCTTGGGGAGAGCTTCGAACCACTTCCATTTTGTGGCTGCCTGATTTTGGAATCCTGGCTGTTCAAATAAACTCCCCCAAAATTTCCTCTACCAAAGTTTATCTTTCAACAATGAGTATAAAGTTTCAGTTATGCAAGATAATTAAGTTTAGAGTTCTGCTGTTCAACATCGTGCCTACAGTTAAAAATTCTATATTGTATGGTTAAAAAAATTATTAAAAGGGTTTATCTCATGTTAAATGTTCTTACCACAAAAAATTATATAAAATACCAGGGTTTAGAGACAATTTTGTAAAGAATCATCTATGCAGAATCAATCTTCCATCTATAGATAGAAAATTGTCTAAATTAGCTGTCTAAAAAAGTAGCAAAGTTTAGACAAATACAGTTATAGCAGCTTTGTTTTGTGTGGTGATATTTAAAAAAACAGATGAATGATACCAGTGTAATGCATATCATACTTATGATATGGCCGACATTGTTTGATTCCTTTATGCATATTAATTCATTTAATTCTCACCACAACCCTCTAAGGCAGGTACTATTAGTGGTTGCAGTTTATAGATGAGAAAACTCAGGGACTAACAAAAGAAATTGAGAAAAGTCGGTTTCCACTGCTATAACAACATATCTGAGACTGGGTAATTTAGGAAAAATAGAAATTCATTTCTCATGTTCTGGAGGCAAACAATTCCAAGGTCAAGGTGCAGACAGGTTTGCTGTCTGGTGGAGGCCTGTTATTTGTAGGTGACACTGTCTAGGTGTCCTTACAGGGCAGAAATCCAGAAGGGCAAAGGGCAGAAGGGATGAACAGCTCCCTTGGGTCTCTTGTATAAGGTCACTAATTCCATTTGTGATGGCTACACTCTCGTGACTCAATTACCTCCTAAAGGCCCCACCTCTTAACACCATCACATTGGCAGTTAAGTTTCATCATGTGAATTTGGGGGATACATTCACACCATAGCAGACATATGAAATTGTAAAATAGTTGGTTAGGTTATTGGTTACTCACTCGACTAATATTTACTGAGCCAGGTTGCATGCCATTCATGTTTTAAGATCCTGGGATTATAGTAGCAGACAATACAGCTATGTTTCCATACTCGAGGACAGGAAGATAGAAAAATATATTATTGTGATAGTTAAACAGACCACCATTTAATACCATGAAAAGGGCATTAAATGTTTAATGAGAGAAGAACCCAGCTTATGAGAAGGTTAAGCTGAGAACTGACAGAGGAGTCAGCTTTGTGAATGAGGGTAAAAAAGAGCATTCCGGGTGTGGAAACAGCATGACAAGACCCTGAAATGGGAAGCACCTGGGGCATTAGAGGAAAGCAAAGGAGTCCCGAGTGGCTAGACCACAGTTACCAAAGGGGAGGGTAACAGAAGATGGCTTAGAAAGGCAGGCAGGGGTGCAATCATCTGACGTTTTGTAGGGCTTTTTAAGGACACTGTTCCTTATTTACACATTTTTCCATGGCAGAACAGTTAGGAACCTGTGATCATGGTAGTTTGGCTGAAAAATCACTGATCCTGGGCTAACATAGTGGCAGATGCAAAGAACAAGAGGAATGGCTGAGGCAGGTCAGTCAGATTTGGATACGACGGATGGGGAAGAGGACAGATGGAGAGAAGTTTGATTCGGAGGTTTTCAGCTTGAACAAAAGGTGGATGTTTAGGGTGGGTAGAGATGAAGACTTCAATTTTGAATTGCTTGAATTTACATGTCCATAGAATACTGGACATGGTATATTCAAGTGGTACATGGAGAGTAAAGTAAATATATGTGTCTTGATCTCTCAAGTTGATGGTCTATATATGGTAGTTAAATGGTTACTAGTGTATAAGATGATACCAGAGAGAAAATCTGAAAGAAAGGAGGAGAGCTCCTTTCAGGAGAGACTAAGACAAAAAGCCATAAATACTCTTCGAATGAGTGGGCAACGTCTGATAATACATGACAGGGCAGATGTGCCAATAGTCTTTTTTCTTTTTATGGATCTAATAATCCTTAGTCATATAAGACAATATATTCTAGGAGTCAAGTAAGTGGTAGATGTGGGAAATGTTGTAGGGGATGAGTAGAAAGAGGAAGCTGGTCTTAGAATGATCAGGAAAGGCACAGGCCCCACTTTGGATCTTGAGATGGCCCAGGGGCTCACCAAGTGAAGGGAATTGAACTGGAAAGTGAGAAGGAAAGGCACAGGCAGACTGTATAGGAGCTGCAAAAAAACAAACAAAATAGATATGATGACGTTGGTCCTCATGGAATTTATACATAAATAGAGAGACTACAGACAAAAAGAAAACATTAAAAAACACATCTTATGAGCTATATAAATAAATATTGTGGATTGTGTGTACACCATGTTACCATGTTGAGAGTGTACAGTAATGGCTATGCTACCCTGGGGTTAATTGCAGAGGAGTGTGGAGGAAATGGGTTTGGAAAGCCACGGATATGAATTTCTCAGACTTAATTCGACATTGTCACTAAAGGATTTGATTGCCCAGTAAATATATCTTGACTGTTCATTCTTTAGCAAGCTTTCAAAGACTATAAATTCCATTTGAAAGGTTTTCCCCTTTATTGTTCATTATAAATGTAACTTGTAATTGCTACAACGAACCATAATTACCTAAAGCCAGATTAGATGAAATGTAAGTGCCATTATTCTCTCCCTTAATTAGCGAAGGCAAGCTCCAGGGAAAAAGAAAATTGATCCAGAGATGATTGTTTTTACTTAAGTAGAACAAGGACACTCAAGGGAAGTTGTACTACAGTATTCTAATTTTAAGCTTATTAATGTATTAAAAAGATGACCATTTATGAGTTATTATTATTGGTAGTTTAGAGTCACCTTTCAAACCCTGAAGCCTCTACTTTGGGGTTTTTCATTAATAAGCTTTTCCTATATTTCTGTTTAGTGAAAACTCCTCTTCTGACTAAGAAATATACAAAGAGAAAGACGTTATAATCAGAACTAATGAAAGACTTCCTAAACTTACTATTCATGTATTTATTTATTACCTTTAATTCCATGCCAATTGCTTCCTTTTCTTCATTATTCTGATTTCTAAGTAACACTAATTCTAATCTCGCTTAGATGGAGGAGACCAATGAAGTAGACTTCTGTTTTTGTACAGAGAACGTAAGTCTGCAAATGTAAATACTCTTACCAGACTTGCTTTCTTTCTATGTCTCTCTTATTACTGAAGGGGCAATAAATAACTCCCAGAGAATCATATAGATTAATTCCTTCTTACTGTCAAGAAAAGAAAATTGTGTTTTGTAAATACTGGAGAAGCTTTGACCCATTTGAGTTAGAGTTGGAATATAACTTCTCTTATAAAAGTTGCTATTAAACTCCTGCTTAAGGAGTTCTGATTTTCTGTGAGCACATTCAAAGTGAAAAATAAATGTGAATAAAACATAAAAAAAAAGAAAAGAAAAGAAAAGAAAACCCACACCAAACCCAAAACAAAGGAAGGACGCAGGCCTTCTGGGTGTGCAGTCTCAGGACCAGTCTGCACCCTGCCTCTGACAAGGCAGGATCTTTTCAGAGTTCCTGGGGGACTGCAACCACCCGTCTCTCAAGTCTTAGTAGGGATGTTTGAACATGTTTTAATATGGTTAAGAGCTTTTCACTGTTCTTTCAGTAAACAGGGTTTTGTTATCATCAAACAGAGGCTCAAGAACTTTTTCTCATGAATTATTCAAAAGGGAATATGAAGTAGGTTCACTGTGCATTGGTTACCAACTTGTCTAAATGAAGCGAGACAGAACACCCATACACACAGCCAGTTACACAAAACAGGTTTGCTACAGATTGCTGCAAGAGGCTACAGAAACCCAGGGTTCACTGTGAGCCAGTCCTCCAAGGCTTAGGAAAGTGGCCTAGGACAGTTGAGTGACCCTGGGAAGCAGTCTGCCTTGGGATTTATACCCTGGGGGATTATGGCCACTGTTCTGTGTGGCCGGAAGGAGCCAGAGTTGCTCTACTAGCTCCCCCTTATCTTAGGATGCTGCATTCCCAGGACATTCTACAGCTACTCTTGAGAGTTATCAGAGGGAGAAGGAGGAGAACTGGGTTGGCCCAAGGTTACCCAGAGAACCGTCCTGCAGAGGGTAAGGGGGAGAAGGATTTCTCTTCTACATACTTTATACTGGAGTTGGGATGCAAAAAAATATGGTGCCTCAGAATATAATATTTGCCTCAGGGTAGAATTCAGGGTTTGAATTACTCTTGCTGTGTGACCTTAGATAACTCCCTTTTTAAAAGCCAAAATATTTTACTACAAAATAATGCATGACAGATACAATAAAAATATTCAAATACACTAAGAAATAAAGAGTAAAAAATGATCATTTATCTTTCTTTTTCCATTCTACTGCCTGGAGGAAGCCATATTTATAGCAGTCGATAGGGATCTTTTTCTATATATAATAGAACCTCCATAAGTTGTCCATCGAGGGCCTGGGCTAAACTGGTTAACATATGGCCAACATAAGAAAGTAGGCCTACTTGATAGGTACATGTGGTGTGTGTCTGGTCTATGAAAATTAAGTCACTATAAAGAGGTGGTCAACTGTGGAGGTTCTGCTGTATATCCTTTTTTCTGTCATGTGAATGCCATTAAAAAAAAACAACAAAAAGAATTACGTTTATCTGACACAAATACTGCCACTGAAAATTATGTAATCGTGTGGGTGAATTACTTAACCTCTTCAAGTCTTAGTGTCCTCAACTGTAAAATGAGGATGTTAATTTCCATTTTAAAAAAGTTCCATGAGGATAAGATGAGTTAAAACCCAAGTGTTTAGCAGAGTGACTGACATATGGAAAAGGTTTCACAAATTGGTTATCCAGAGCCCTTCCCTTTCCCTCTTGTGGTTGCCACTTCCAGGGTTTCACAGCTGCCCAAGTGCGCGTTACCCATCCATACCAGCCCTTGACCTGATCATGGTGCATGGAAGGTGCTTAAAAACAGTGATCACTGAGTGAATGACCACAAGAGAAGTCCAGTGCTTACCGAGCTGCTTTGCAGAGATTGATTATGTCAGTTTCCCCTTTTATTGTAAAAGTGCCTTGAAGACAGCGACCTCCTTGTGTCAACTGTTTTCTTCTCATCATCACACACAGCAGGTCTCACCCAATCTTTGGTAAACATAAGCATGCTCCGAATCTAGTCAAACCCAGAGATAGTCCTTACTTTTGTGGACAAGGGTCTGAATCATCAAATGCTGAAGGTCCACCGTGTTGTAGAATGAGGGCCTCACAGTTTCACCTATCTCAGGCAGGCTGCCATTGTGTTAAAGCAATAATGCTTTCTAGCAGCTCTTCGTGAAATTTGCAATCTAGCATGCTTTCTTGGGAACTACTAAGAAAAGGGGATCTGATACTCAGGCTTATGACTTATCTTTAAGAGAAGCCACAAGGGAGAGAGAACTCCTTACCAGTTGAGAGAAAACTAAAGGTCTCTGGGGTCCTTTATGGTTGGTCCCCAGGCCTGGACTGAATTCTCTTCTCTAGCCCTCTGGATTTCTGGAGTAAACAGTCTTGACCGGCATGAGGTGATAACCCTTTTTTTGGCTACAAAACTGTTCTATCTATTTGACTTTCCTGCCTGAATATATATCCCCTTGTTTTGATCCTTAGGAATTAGATAATAATTCTCCTCTTAAGTTGCTTTTAAACATATCATTTAGACAAAAATCTTTCCCTCTCCTTTCCGTAATTTCCTCAGTTTCCCAATTTTTTATTCATAGTGCCACATTGTTTCCATACCCTGGAGTATAAGTCCACCTATCAAAGTAGCAATTACCAATATAACAACTCTAGGAGTTCCCATGTAGTAGGATATCATTATATCTGAGACAGTAAACAGGTCTGTTTTTTTTTGAAGTGTTAAAATACATATAACATACAATTTACCATTTTAACCATTTTTAGAAGTATAACTCTGTGGCATTATATACATTCACAATGTATGTAACCACCACCATCACCGTCTATTGCTAGAACTTTTCTCTCATCCTGAACATAAACTCAAAATAACCAATAGTCCTTTTAAAATAAGACTTGTTATATTTATTCTGAATGCTTGTTGAAAAAATACGTGTGCAGTTCTTTCTTAAAGTTGGAAAAGTACATAATGAGACAAATTATAGTATGCTACCTAAACAATTATTTAAGTTTTCTTTTTAACTGCTGCTTTGAAAATAAAGAAAAAGCAGGCTGGACATACACAATATTTCATACAGACCCAAGTTAGAAGTAGAAAGAACCAATTAGTCAAGAAATGTACCCTTCACCATGTTGGCTTTCTGTTTTTTTAAGACCTTATTCAAATTCTTCCTGAGGAAAATTTCTTTATCAACCTTCACTAGAAATAAGTTCTTACTGTCCTAAATTTTGTTTAGTTTTCAGTTTCTTTTTTTTATCTTTTACTTTGTATCTCATTTAGAGCACATTTTTCCCCACCAGAGGAGTAGCTCTCTGACAAGAAGTTCCCATTCATTCATGAATAAAATATTTTACTGCAATGCCTATGATAAAATGTTTATCTTCATCATACTTTTTTAAAAAGATTTTTTAGTTAAATCATAGCTGTGTACATTAATGCAATCATGGGGTACAGTGTGACGTTTTCATATACATTTTGAAATACTCTCATCAAATACTCTGGTTAACATAGCCTTCATGTCATTTTCTTAGTTATTGAGTTAAGACATTCATACTCTGCTTTTAGAAAGATTTACTTGTACCCTTGTAGGATAAACCATAGAGGTGACCCCTCCAATCAAAAAATACGGAATGCTTCACGAATTTGCGTGTCATCCTTGCGCAGGGGCCATGCTAATCTTCTCTGTATCCTTCCAATTTTTGTATATGTGCTGCCAAAGCGAGCACATCTTCATCGTACTTTAAAGTCCATTTACTTCTGCCTTAAGAAATGAATTTTTCCCAAATAACCAAATGATCTTGAAGAAGAAAAAAGTTGGAGGTCTCATACTTCTTGATTTCAAAATTTACTGCAAAGCCATGGTGGTCAATACAGTGAAGTACTGGTGTAAAGACAGACATAGTCAATGGAAAAGAATAGAACACTCGCACACATGGTCAGGCATGTACTCCTGTTACCACTTAGCTGGGTTCTTGCCACTGCACAGGGAAGAGCCAATGGGTGGCAGGTATTGCAGCAGAGAAAGAGTTTAGGAATCTCTGGATAGAAAAGCAAAGCGATGGAAACATTTCTCAAATCTGCCTCCATGAGGAGTTTGGGATTAAGGGAGATCTGGTGGGAGGGAGTAAGAGAAATAGGTAGCACTGATTGGTTGGGTCAAAGGTGAAATCACTGGGATTTAGAAATTGTATTCTAGTGCTGAGTCAGTTCTTGGTTGGGGGATCACAGGCCCAGTTGAATCAATTTCGTGATATGGGTCACTGGTCTGGTTGGCATCATTTGGTCTAGCAGAATGCAGAGTCTGGAAAACCTCTCAAAGCCCCATCTTAAGTTTCACAATGGTGATGTTATCTATAGAAGCAATTAGAGGAAGTTATAAATCTTGTGATCACCGGTTGTGTGACTCCTGAGCAATAGCAATTACAGCGAGGCAAGCTATGAAACAAAGGCTGGTTAACTTTTAACTATACCTGTACCTTTGTGAAATTCGGGCCTCTATCACACTTTTAATTTTGTGGCCTTAATTAATTTCATACGGACAGTTTCATTCTACAGGCTTGCATCTATTTCACAAGGGTGCCAAGAACATTCAGTGGTAAATGTTCTTTACAATAAGTGATTCTGGGAAAACTGGTTATCCACATGCAAAAAGATAAAGCTGGAACCACCATATACCATACACAAAAATGAACCAAACACCTAAATATAACTGCTAAACATCATTAAACTCATAGAAGAAAACAAACAAAAATGTTCATGACATTGGATTTGAATATCTCACCAAAAGTACAGGAAATAAGAGCAAAAAAAACCCAGTTAAGTTTGATCTCATCAAAATTAAAAATTTTTGTGCACTAAGGGACACTAACAACAGAGTGAAAAATGTAGCCCACAGTAGGGGAAAAGTATTAGAAAATCACATGTTTGGTAAGGGATGCTTGTCTGAGATATCTACAGCTCTCCTTCTCAGCCCACATGTGCTTTTATAACAAAATGCCACAGACGAAGTAATTTATGAGGAGCAGAGATCAATTTCTCATGGTTCTGGAGGCTGGGCAGTCTAAGCAGAAGGAGCCCGCAGGGTCAGTGACTAGTGGTCTGTTCCTCCCAGGTGTGCTGTCTATGTGTCCTTACAAAGTGAAAAGGGGGAGAGCAAAGGGCCTGAACAAGTTTTCTCTGGCCCCTTAAAAGGCACTAACCCATTTATGAGGATGGTGCACTCGTGACATAATTACTTCCAAAAAGACTTCATACCATCAAAATGGCGATTAGGTTTCAACTTGGATTTTAGAGAGGACTCATTTAATCTATAGTGAGCCTACAACTCAGCAATAAACAAAAACCCTTTTAAAAATGGATAGAGCTAAGCCTGCTCCTTCACAGGGTTGGGGGGCCCTTACTTTAGTTTTCACCTTGAGCCGTTTCATCAATATGTAAGGGCAGTTTCAACCCCATCCCCGACGCTGGGCTTTTACCCAGTCTCAATCCTGAGGTGTGGCCCAGTGAGAAGGGAGAGGGACAATGACCTTTCTGGCTTCTTTGAATTGACCCTGGAGATAGCTGGGGTTGTGCATAGGGTAAAAAGAACAAAACCATTCGGTCACCTGGGGATATGGCAGAGTGCTGGGTTTTTGATCTAAAGTTTGCATGACAAGAACATTAATATTTTTGTTTACTGCCTTAGCACAGTTCTAAAGTTAACTTAAGGTAGACAATATCTAGGTTTACAAGCCTCTGTAGAACTGAGTTGAAGTTTTTGGCAATCTGAGTGAATATTGCTAAAAATCAATTGGGTGTGGGGTCACTTGTGGGGCCCTGTTGCAGCCACAATCCTTATTGGAAAATTTTCCCATTTGGGTTTTAACTTCTGAAGTATGGCAGGTAGCATTTAATACACCGACAGGAAATTTAGCCTTGGTTGATAGTCTAAGAGTACCTGGGTAGAGAGTTGAGTAATCTTTATTGAGCCCTCAGGCTTTTACCATTTCTTCCCCTTTAGTCTTAAAGTCAGAGGAAAATTTCTAATCGCATCTCTTTGGGCAAATACTTGGTAGATAGGGACTAGTATTCCTAGCAAGCCTTTGCAATGTTACGTCTGTGGCAATCATCCCAAAATATGTCGAAGAAATGTATTTTGGGATAAATATTTCTAATTTCTTTCCAGTTCCCACTTTCAAATGAAAAGGTTTTACATATTAAAACCCTGAGATGTTATCTTAGGACTAAGAAGCAGGAAAGAAAAAAACCAAATTGGAATAAATTGACTACTATACATCATTCTATTATGTATCTTTTGACTAGTCTCTTAGTCCTGTGATACACTTATGAGAATAATTAGCCATCGTCCCCCAAATATCAAGCCATTGCTTGACAGTAATCACTGTTCCCCTGTTTGCTTCCTTGCCCTGCAACTATGCATAACTATGCATATACAACAGCACCTGTTCAGAACACTAGGGGTAGTTTTTGAGATATCTTTTAGGCCCTGCATTCCAGTGAAGGAAGCACCCAGGAAGAGGCTCATACCAGAGAACTGACCTGAAACCAACCAATTAGCAAATTCTGATCGTCTAGTATTTTGCTCACCAAACTTTCTTGAAAAACTCTGTCCTCCCAATTCTCTGGGAGGTGGATTTTAGACCCTTCTGTCTTCCCACTGAGCACTATACAGAATAAACTCTTTGCTGTGCACCCTGCTGTCTCTGGATATTGGCTTTGTCTGGGGCAGCGGGTAGATGAACCTGGCTGGGTGGCAACACATATACCACATCTTACTAATCTACTTGTGTATTGATGGGCACTTGGATTGGTTCCACATCTTTGTGATTGTGAATTGTGCCTCAATAAGCATTCAAATATATGTGGGAAAAAATGGACAAAGGACTTGAATAGACAGTTGTTTATAAAAGTCTACAAATGGCCGACAAGCCCATGAAAAGATGGTCAATATTACCAGTCATTAGGGCAATGCAAATCACAACCACAACGAGATACCACTTCACATCCATTAGGGTAGCTATTATCAAAAGCAAAATAAAACAAAACAGAAACAGAAAATAACAAGTGTTTGCAAAAATGTGGAGAAATTTGGGCCCTTGGGCATTGTTATTGGGGATGTAGAATGGTGTCACATTGTGGAAAATGGTATTACAGTTCCTCAAAATATTTAACATAGAATTACCCCATGATGCTGTAGTTACACTTTTAGGTATGAACCTCAACAAAGTGAAAGCAGGGACTGAAACAGATATTTGTAAACTCATGTTCTTAGCAGCATTATTCACAATAGCTAAAAAATGGAGGTTACCCAAGTGTTCATCAAAAAATAAATAAAGTACATATAAATCTACACATACTACATATCTATGGATACTGTACAATGAAACTATTTAACCTTAAAAAGGGAGGAAACTCTAAAACATATCATCTAGCTTGAAAACACTATGCTAAGTAAAATAGGCCAGTCACAAAAGGATGAATATTTATGGTTTTTCTTTTCTTTTTCTTTTGACAGAAAGTCTCACTCTGCCACCCTGGGTAGAGTACCATGGCATCATCATAGCTTACAGCAAACTCAAACTCTTGGGCTTGATCCTCTTGCATCAGCCTCCTCAGTAGCTATAGGCACCTGCCCAGCTAGTTTTTCTATTTTTAGTAGAGACAGTACGTCTCATTCATGCTCAGGCTGGTCTTGAACTTCTGAACTCAACCAATCCACCTGGGCAGGCCTTCCAGAGTGCTATTATTACAGGCATGAGACTCTGTGCCCAGCCTGTGGTTTTCCTTATATGAAGTTCCTAGAGAAGTCAAATTGGTAGAAATAGGAAGTTGAATATGGGGAGAGGGAGAAATGTGGAGTTAAGGCGTGGAAAGCTTCAGAAGAGAAGACGATGGCTGAAGACAGACATCAGTGACGACTGTACAATATGGTTGTACTTGATGGCAAAGAACTGGGTACCTAATGGTTAAAGTGTATATTTTACATTTTGTATATTTTGCCACAAAGGATATTATTTTCTTCAGCATTATATTCTTTATTTTTCTAACTGCCAAAAAAGTAAATTTGATGAGAAGAAATTCTCTTTGTTTTTATATTCATTACCATTTTCTGGATATTGTTCCTGAACAGAAATGATCTAATGAGATTTAATCAATTATACTCTGGAAGCATCTGTGACGTCTATAATTTTTCCCAGAATGGAAAATCAAACAACAGAGTCCTTGAGCTCAAAGATAATCAAATCTAACCCGAGTTCTACAGACAGAGATGCAGAGACCTAGGGGGATTTCGTGACTTGAGAAGATAACACAGCTGCTCTCTGATGCAATGAATCTATTGGCATTACTGCTTTAACAGAAGCCAGGAGGTTTACAGGCTGCATAGTACTTGTAGCACAAATCATATTAGCCTGGAAAGCAAAGTACTGATGAATCCAGTAAACAAAACAGCCACTAGAAAAACAGGATTAGGGAAGAGCAGAAAGAAACCCCAAGGCAGTTATGCTTTAAGACTTTGGAGCTTTTGATCCCCAGCTACAACTGCAGTACTTGCTCAACCAAGGGCACTAAACTGCTCACTTCTGTTTTCTGCAAATTGAGCTTAATTGCAGGGTATACATCACAGAGCGCCTAGGAGATTAAATGAGATAGTAAATGCAAGTGGAGTATCTGGCACGTAATATGCACTCTATCGGTGTTAACCTTGGCTATTTGATCCAAAGTTATCTGTTCCATAAAGAAAGAATAAGCTTGTTTTCTGTTTGCTCTTCATATATTCATCAGAGCGTAGGGAAGGGTTTAATGAAAATATATTCTTGAAGAGTAAACATATTTTCCTCTGGGAATCAAAACACATGTAAAGGGAAATAGGAGCACAGGAACTGGAGTGAGGGCCCAGAGGCCTCTTTTCAGCTGGCTTCTTACTAGTCTTCTCTCCGGCAGACCTCAGGCAGCTCCTTCCTGGCACCACTGTCAAGGGCACCCTCTCCCTTGTGGCTCTTCTCTTCTCAGGGCCAGTCATGCAAAAGCATGTCATTTCCCAGATCTTCCTGCCTGCCTTGGTGATTCTTTTCATTTTAATGGTTTTCTTGCTATTTGCTATAGAAAACCAAACAAAAATAATATATTGAAGAAGAGCAAAAGTTCAGGAAATGTCAAAAGGGTCTCATAGTAGACATTCCCCAGGTTAGGCTTTGTCAGAGCCCATTTTTATTTCTAGTTGACCCTGTGGAATGGTTCTCATGTTATTTCTGATTTTTTTATTTTAAAAAAAGGAGCAATACAGATTTTCAGAATGGCCCTGCTGTCATATTACCAAAACTATAAAATTGTGCTATACATTCTTTCTACTATTTGTTTTTTAATTTATGGATTTTTTTTTTTTTTTTACCAAATTGCTACCTCAAATGTCTGGGAACACTATTCTTACATATTCTGTACAGTATTTTAAAGATTTAAAAAGTGTTAAATAGTAAAAATTCATAATTATTTATGCTTATAGAAATATATTAGCTATGGTATCTTGAAATGTGGAAGTATAAATAATCTTAGACTATAAAATCATTAAAAGAAACTTGTCTCATCTCAGCTTCTCTAACCATAGTAGTAAGCAACATTAGATGATCACTGAATAGTTAAATAAATAAAAGAATGAATAGACAAACAACAGTGAACTAGCTATTCATTGCTTATTGAATTTAAAGTGCCTTAATCATTTTTAGATGAATACTTGCCATTCATCTTTCATGTACTATCATTTTCATTAAGTTTTCGCCTTAAAAAACTAGTGAAGATTATTCTAATCCTTTACATAAAATTACTTTCTTATATAAGAAATGTTAGTTTCCATTTTAAAACTCAGTAAAGTGCATGCTGAGGCCCAAGATGATGCCCAGTATAAAAGCCTATATTTTTGGCAGCTTTTGAAATATCTGAATGAAGATTTTGAAATCCTAACATATGCTGCTTTAATTTCATAAAAATTTTATCTTGTAAAAGAAACCAACCATACATTTTAGTTCTAAGAGAAAAAAACAAAATAATTTCCATAGAGTTACACAGTGATTAAAACCATTCCGTGAAGATACCAAAATTTGTTGAAGTAGTAAGTTCAGTGAGGTATGAGATCAATATACAAAAATCAGTAGTAGTTCAATACATTAGTAATGAACAATCTGAAAATGAAATTAAGAAAATAATTCTATTTACAATAACATTAAAAAGAACAAAATGATTAGGAATAAATTTAACAAAAGAAGTGCAAATGTGATACTCAGAAATTTACAATGTTGAAAGAAGTTAAAGAAGATCTATATAACTAGAAAGATGATATTCATGAATTTGAAGACTTAATATTGTGGAAAGGGGCTGGGCATGGTGGCTTATGCTTGTAATCCTAACACTTTGGGAGGCTGAGGCAGGTGGATTTCTTGAGCTTACAGGTTCAAGACTAGCCAGAGCAAGACAAGACCCCTTCTCCACTAAAAATAGAAAAACTGAGGCAAAAGGATTGCTTGAGCTCGAGTTAGAGGTTGCTGTGAGCTACATTGCCATGACACTCCACCCAGGGCAACAGCTTGAGACCATCTCAATAACAAACAAAAAACCAAACCAAACCAAAACAAAAAAAATATTGTTGAAATGGCAATACTTTATGAACTTGTCTACAGATTCATCATCATTCCTACCAAAATCTCAGTTTATACCTTGCAGAAATTAACAAACTAATCTAAAACTCATATGGAAATTCAAAGGGCCCAGAATAGTTGAAATAGTCTTAAAAAACATCAAAGTTTAAGTATTTACACTTCCCAATTTCAAATATACTACAAACATATAGTCATCAAAACATTATGCAATTGGAATAAAGATTTACATATAAATGAATGGAATGGAAATGAGAGTACAAAAATACAGCCTCACATTTATGGTTTGATTCTTTTTTTTTTTTTTAGAAATATGCCAAAAAGACTCAATGAGGGAAAGAATAGTCTTTTGAACAAATGGTCCTGGGACAATTGGATATCAACCTGTAAAAGAATGAAGTTAGACTTCTAGCTCAGACTATACAAAAATCAACTGGAAATGGATCAAAGACCCACATATAAAAGACAAAACTACAGAACTCTTAAAAGAAAATAGCAGTATATTTTACAAGAGTACATGTAGAGAAAAAAACGTCTGAACACAATAATTAAGAAAATGCGATGAAAGGTATGTTAACCAGTTTGAGGAAAATATTTCAAATAGTATATAAAACCAGCACACTGTACCCCATGATTGCATTAATGTACACAGCTATGATTTAATAAAAAAATAAAAAAATAAAAAAATGAAATAGCAGTATAAAATCTCTGTGACTTGGGTTGGGGCCATGATTTCTTAGATGTAATTGCAAAAACACAACAGGTACGAGATTAATATACAAAAATAAGTAGTATTTCGATACATTAGTAATGAACAATCTGAAAGTGAAATTAAGAAAATAATTCTATCTATAGTATCATTCAAAAGAACAAAATAGGACAAAACAATACATACATTGGTCTTTATCAAAATCAAAACTTTATCCTTCAAAGGACATTACCAAGACAGTGAAAAAAACACAAAATGGGAAAAATATTTATAAATCATGCATCTGATAAGATATAAAGGCAAAAGTGACTTCATCTTGGATATTAATCTGCCATGTCGACTTCTGATTAACCCCAGTTCTGGGAATATCTTCTGATTTCTGCTTTGTTAACTGTCCCAAGTGTAAGACTATGTCAAAGCAACCTTGATGTTATCCCACAAATTATGGGCTATGACGCACATAGCATTCTTGCCTGTCCTGGAGGGTTGCCTTTATTTTTCCTGCACATTTCCCTATAGTACATAACCCCTGAATCAGGAGGGTAGTGGCACAGAAGATCCTTTCTTACTGACAGCCAATATCACCTTTTTGTCCTTAAATTCACCAATAAATCACCCTTTACTAAAAAACTGGATTTGTCTGCCCCCGGTTTCTTCACTAGGGGATCACTTTGCATATATGGACCTTTCACAAAACATAAGGGATTATATTAGAGTATACAAACAACACTCACAATAAAGTACAAAACAACTCATAAGATTCTAGAAGAAAATGTTGGGAAAACTCTTCTACGATATTGGCCTAGGCAAAGAATTCATGAAGAAGAACACAATTGCAATCACAGCAACAACAAAAATAAATAAATGATGCTTACTTAAAAATCTTCTGCACAAGGAAGGAAATGAACACCAGAGGAAATAGGCAACCTATAGATTAGGAGAAAATATTTTCAACTATAAATATATCTGATAAAGGGCTAAAAACCAGAATCTACAAAGAACTCCAGCAAATCAACAAGGGAAAAACAAACCCATTGAAAAGCAGGTAAGAGTCATGAATAGAAGATTTTCAAAGAAGATAGACAGATGGACAATGAACATGTGAAAAAAATGCTCAATGTCATTGATTATTAGGGAAACCCAAATTAAAATCACAGTGAAATATTGTCTTACCACTGTTAGAATGGCTTTTACTAAAAAAATCCAAAAAACTCCAATACATTCTAGCACAGATACAGAGAGAAAGGAATACTTATACACTGTTGGTGGAACAGCAAATCAGTACAACTTCAATAGAAAACAGTCTGGAGATACCTCAAAGAACTGAAAGTAGAACTACCATTCAATCCAGCAATCTCATTAGTGGGTATTTACTCAAAAGAAAATAAGTTATTTTATCAAAAAGACACCTGCACTTAAATGTTTATTGCAGTACACATTACAATTGCAAATATGGGGAATCAACTTGAGTGCCCATTAATTCATCGTGGATTAATCAAATGCGGTATATGTATACCAGGAAGTATTACTCAGCTGTGAGGAAAGGGTGAATTAAGACTTTTTGCGACAATTTGGATGGAACTGGAGACCATTATCCTACATGAAGTATATAAAGAGTGAAAAAACAAACACCACATGTGTTCTCTGTTAACCTGGAACTAACTGATGAGAACACAGGTGCACAGAGACAAGTAAAACTCAGTGGAAATCAAACAGGGGGGCCGGAGGAAGAGAGAGTGGGTGGAAATCTACCTAATAGGTACAATAATCACTATATGGATGACAGGCGCACTTATAACCCTCACTCAGGAATTACAAAAGCTATCCATATAACCAGAAACATTTGTATTCCTGTAATATTTTGAAATGAAAATAAGGAATTTTAAAAAGATCTTAATATATGAGAGAGACGGAGGGAAAAAAGACAAACAATCTAGTTAAAAAATAGGCGAAAATACATTCTGAATAGAAGTTTTTCCTTTCTTTTTCCTTCCTTCCTTGCCTTGCCTGACCTTTCCCTATTGCCTTTCTCCTTTCCATTCCTTTCCCTTCCCTCCCTCCCTCTTTCCTACCCTCTGTTCTTTTCTCTTCCTTTCGTCCTTCCTTCCCTTCCTTCCTTCTTTCCCTCCCTCCCTTCTGCCCCCTCCTTCTTTCCTTCCTTCCTTCTTTCCCTCCCTTCCTTCTTCTTTCTTCCCTTCTGTCCCCTCCTTCTTTCCTTCCTTCTTTCTTTCCCTTCCCCTCTCTCCTCTTTCCTTCCTTCCTTCCCTCCACACTGCTTCTCTCCCTTCTTCCTCCCTCCCTCCCTCCCTTCCTTACTTCCTTCTTTCCCTCCCTCTTTCTTCCCTCCTTCTTTACTTCCCTCCCTCCGTTTTTTTTCCTTTCCTTCCTTCCCTTTCTCCCTCCTTTCCTTCCTTCCTTTCCTCCTCTTCTCTTTCTTTCTAACAGGGTTTCTATCTCTATCACCCAAGCTTGAGTACAGTGGTGCTGTCATAGTTCACTGTAGCCTTGAACTCTTGGGCTCAAGCAATTCTCCTGCCTCAGCTCCCTGAATAGCTGGGACTACAGATACATGCCACCTGGATAATTTTTATTTATTTTTTCTTTTTTAGATAGGGGCTCTCACTGTGTTTCCCAGGCTGATCTCAAGAGATCTTCTTCCTCTGGCCTCCCAAAGTGCTAGGATTATAGGTGTGAGCCACCATACCTAACCTCAATAAACATTTTTCTAAGAAAGATGATTAAGTGAGCAAAAGTGAAAAGATACTTGAAACGATGCTCAACATAGTCATTAGGGAAATGAAAATCAAAACTACAATATTCACTAAGATGTCTCCAAACAAAATGATGAATACTAACAAAGGGATGTGGAGAAGTCAGAATCCCTATGCATTGCTGATGGGAAGGTCAACTGGGGCAGCAACTTTGGAGAACATCTTGGTGCTTCCTTCAAATGTTAAAAAGAGTAGACATGTGGACTCTAAATTCTATCCCTAGGTATGTATCAAGAGAAATGACAACATGTACTAACACAAAAGCTCATACATTAATATTTCTAGCCACATGATTTATAATTTGTCAAAAGCGGAAACAACCAAAATATTTATCTACTGAAGAATGGATAAACAAAATCTGATATATCCAAAACACAGCAATATCATTCTGTCTAAAAATGCATGAAATAATGATACAGCAACAACATGGATATTATGATATAGATGTACCTTGAAAAAAATACACTATGTTAAAGAAACCACCATAAAAGTCCATATGTAGTATACTGCCATTTATAGGAAATATCCACAACAGGAGAATCTATGGAGAGAGAAAGCAGATTAACGATCACCTAGGCCAGGTCAGGATGGGGATGAGATGAAATGGGAGTGATTACTATTGGGCACTACTATGGTTTATTTTTGGGGTGATGGAAAATTCTAAAATTGATTGTGGTGATGATCGTACATGGTTACATATAACAGTAAATGTACTAAATTCATTCTATCTCAATAGGGCTGTTAAAAAAGATTTCAATAGTTGGATCTGTGTGCAAAAACTACCTTTATAGCCAACTCTTCTCTCCCATGATATATCATAGAGGATTTACTAAAGCAAAGCTAATAATGATTTTACTCATTCAGATGAGGAAACAAATTATGTGTTTTGGGTCAAGGAAAATAAAATCAACTTTATATCCAAAGATTTCCTGGGTACTGCCCTGTCTTTTCTGAAGATGATAGGGAGATTCTAACTAATTATGCTCTGGTGTGTTTAAAGAATCAGCCACTCTGAGCTTAAGAAAAACTTGCTCATGTGATAATAGCTCCATACCATTCCTGAGTCCAAAAGGCATCCTCTTTAAGGATGTAATAGGTTACCGTAATAATATAATGGCATCTCACTTGGGCAGAGCTTTTACTTATTACCAGATTTCAGCTATCACCAAAATATGCTCACAGCTACTTCTTAATTTAGACATGGATTATGTTATTGAAATTATTTCCTGAAAAACATTGGTTCACATTTCTGTTTTCTAACTTTCCAACTGCATATTTTTAGAATTTATGCATCTGAAGGATTTTGTTTTTTATTCCAGAACATATTATTTGAATTATTACTATATTTACTATGATCTCAGCTAAGTTTCCCTTTGGTGTATGTTGAAAGCTGATTTATGAACAATATCCAGATGCAGTTTCCCCACTGCTTTCCACCAAGCTATGGTTAGCATTGAGTCAAAGTGATTCAGTGACAAGTATGGCCATTACCATTACTCAGGAGTAAGAAGATGAGTGCAGTTGGCAATGCAGAATAGCAGAAGAACTCATCAGAGGATGTGGGGTCATTGAAGGAAAGTGTGTAGGGAAGCAGGTGGCAAAAAGCAGCAATGAAATGAGGTGGTAAATGGTTGTTCTTGACACAAACAGGGAATTTATGATGATGAAACCTAAATCCTAGTGATAGGCTTGCTTTTCTAGGAACAAAGGGAGGTCAGAGTAGCTGACAAGGAAGGAGCCCAGGAGAAGAAATTAGAAGCTGAAATCAGAGATAGGTAAACTTCTAAATATAGGAAGGCAACAGGTTCACTCTAGTGTCTGTGTTAAGAATGTTCTATAGGGGAGCAAGTTGAATCAAAGCTGAACAGGCAGGAGGTGTTATAATAATCCACGGTGGAAATGAGAGTGACCTGGATTTTGTGGTAGGTAGTCAGATTCTGGATAGGCTTCCCCCTTATATTCAGATCTTCATTTCTCTTTGACTTTGGCTCTTTCTCTACTTTGAAGTGGCAAATTTTTTAAAATTTCAGATTAATATGTGGGTACACATGATTAGGTTATATTGTTTGCATTTGTTAGGGAAAGTTCAAGTTGTAGTTGAGGCCTTCACCCATATACCTGTACATTGTTCCTGTTAGGCGACAGCTTGGATAGGTTTTGAAGGCAGAGCTAATGTGGTATACTAACACACAGACTGTGGAAATTGAAGCAGAGGGTGTAGTCTATATTTATTGAGTCAGTATATGTGTCTGACATTGTGTGATTAAAAAAAAATTCACATTTGTTAACATCACCATCCATTTCATCAGAAAGCTCAAGTCATTGGAAAGCTGTAAGGCTCACAATGTTGTATAAAAGTTTTCTGAAGTTCCAATTTTCACTGAAATCATAAAATTTGTCATAAGCAACATTGCCAGAATAACATTTGTTCATGGTAAAGAAAATGTGAGCCTAATATCTTAGTCTGTATAACAATAGTTTGTCAGTAGTTCTTATTAGTCAATATGGTGTTCTAAAAAGTGTTATCTAGTCCAGCCTGCAAATAGATTGCATGATAATTTTTCTCAAGACACCATCAAATTTCCCTATTCTCATCGTGTCACAAAGAATATTAAACGTATGTATGCTGAAGGGTGAAATTTACTAAAATTAATACTAATATTAACTTCTACTTTTTCATCAAGGAGATTTCAGAGTGAAAATGGGATTTTTTTTTTTTTCAACTGCAAACGATGGCAATGAAGAATGGCTACTACTACAGTTTGGGGCCACTGCCTTGATTTTTGCTGAGAGGCTACAGTTTTTCTTTTGAACCATTGGTAATGCAAGGTGAAGAGCATCTAGTATCATTATTGATTATAAATATTATAAATATAAAATGAATCCTCTTTTTCTAGTTCCATATTCTGTGTATCAGTGGGAAAGGAAAATAGTATCTTAATATTAGTATGAGAGTAGTTTCTTTTTATCTTTATAATACCTTTTTTTTTTTTTTTTTTAAGAGACCAGGTTTCATTTTGTTGTCCAGGCTGGAGTGCAATGGTGCATTCATAGCTCACTGCAACCTTGAACTCCTGGACTTGCGTGATCTCCCTGCCTCCACCTCCTGTGTAGCTAGGACTAGACCACCATGCTCAGCTAATTTTTAAAGACATTTGTTTTTTGTAGTGATGTATTTAGTTGCTCAGACTGGTCTCAGATGATCCTCCTGCCTTAGCTTCTCAAAGAGCTGGAGTTACAGAAGAGTAGTTTTGACTTTGTGAATTTCTTGAAAAATCTTGAGACCTTCAAGGTTCCACAGAACACACTTTGGGAACTACATAGGAAAAAGCTTTGACTCACTAACAGGGGACCACAGTCTGACAAAGAGAGGACACTGGTCAAGAAAATAAAAAAGAAGGAAATTTTTGAAAAGGAAAGAAGTATCTTTGGGCTAGAGTTTAATTTTATTCTTACCAATCAAGATCATGGGTAATAATGGGATGAGAAAAATTCAACTTAAGTTTATTCAACTGCAAAACCTATTTCTCCAATATGAATGGCATCATTTCATAGGAAAATTTAAAACTCATTTATTTTTTTAAAAAAATTTACTTAGCATTTACTACAAGCAAATGCTCTTCTAACATCAAGATCCCTGTGATTTAGGTATCATAAGAGGTGCAGTCTGCTTTTAGCTTAGCACCAGCAGTATTTTAAAAAAATTAATAGCAAAATAAAAAAATAAAATTTCAGATAGCATTAAATTCTATAATAGAGACATGGGAAGGTTAAAGTGGCACTATCCAGGCCTCATACTGTATAGGACTCAACTGTGGTGCTCTTGTCACACCAGTGACCCCAAAGCTTTCCTGGGCCCAGGAATTATGCTCACTATAAATCTGCAATCCCAGAGTTGCTTACTCTCAGGCCTGGGGTCTGCATTTTAAAGGGAAGAATGAGCCACAGGGGTGCATGCTCTTGGGACTGTTTGGTGGAGTAGGGAGGTTCCACTGAGCTGTCCATAGATATGAGGGTGAAGTCTTTCTTGGTCTGGGATGAAGTGGGCTGGGAGGAAGGTAGGTATGGGGCAAGACCTTGTCCTGTGAGTGTTAAGGGTGGGCTTGAGGAAAGGCATAGGAGAGACTGGGTAGTTTGGGCCTGCTTTCCTTGGGAAGAACAGTAGGTTACCGTGAAACATAGACTGGGCAATCTGGTAGATGTTTCACCTCACATCATATTAAATACACAAAAAATATTTCACATTAAATGCTAATTTTTATCACAAATTTTTTGAGAGGTTTTTATACTTTTGTTGTTGATAGAATTTGGCCATGAGAAACTCATTTAACTTATGATTGGCAATTTATGTATACTTGGAACTTCCTGTGAAGAAGAAAAATATAACCAACAAATTACTTGAAACCTAATGCAATTTTCTCAGGTTTTTAATAAAATATAGTTTAAAAATTGACAAAAATGCTCATTAGTATTTAATGATATTAAATCAAAATATTTATTCATTTTGATTCTGTGGCTTGTTTTCATTTTCATTTTTGTTTCAGGTTTCATGTATTTCCCTAGGACTCTGAAAAGCTTATTGACAGATTCAATGAGTTTAACTCTCACCATATTATTTGATATTTTAGGGACTAGACATAGACTGTGTTGCCCAATATAGTAGCCACTAGCCACCTATGGCTATTTAAATTTAGATTAATTAAAATTAAGTAAAATAAAAAATTTAATTCCTCAGATGCATTAGCCCCAGTTCAGGTATGTGATAGTCACATGTGTTTAGACAAAATACCATATTGAAGAGCAAAGATACAGAACATTTCCATCATTGTAGAAAGTTTTATTGGACAGTGCCAACCCGGGCCAGTCTCTGCCCTGGAATGACAGTCATTGATATTTCCTGTAGACTGCAAATCAATTAAGTTGTGCAGTAATGAAAGAAAGTTGTCTGGATCAGATTGCAAAGGAAAGAGGCATGAAGAAGTCAGGGAACATTTGCAGATTGTTTTGGAAGGAGATCTCGGAACTAAGTACAAATGGCAGAGAACTGAAAGCAGATTGAAAAGAAAGGCTGGAAGGAAATGTGAGCAAGTAAGTGGGTAGAAAAGCTGATACTGACTGATAATTTTTTTTTAAATTGAAATTTTGAAAGTGAAGATTTGCGCACATAGGAAAATGAAACACAATTTCGTCAAAGATGAGAAAACCTGATTCAGGTATCCGTGTACTGCAGTGAGAGGAAGAGGCAGATCTCCAAGATAAGGCAGAGGAAATAGCAGCTGAATCTGGCAAGTGATTAAGTGTGATAAGAAAAAAGAAGCTCTGGGAGACAGAAGCTAAAGGAGAGACGAGACCACAGAGGGGGCGCAACTGAAAAGTGGCCTGTTTGTGAGAGTGGAGACATTTGGGGAGGAAACGGACTCTTGAGTGTTTATCCTCTTCACCCGGGAGGGTGGTCAGAGGGTGTCACCATCACCAAACAGGAAGAAATGTGGGATGTGGTGGGGTCAGGGGGTCACTGGGCAAGTCATTCACAAAAAGCTAACGGTAAAGGCCTGAAACAGATGGGCTGTGTCAGACAAGGAAGAAAATAATCAGAATCCCAGTCGGAGGGACACTCTGCTCGGTGAAAGGAAAGGAAAGCAGAGCCCAAGGGAATGTGAAAGAGTGAGTCAGGTGTGGAAAGTCCAGAAGAGGGACCGTTCTGAAAGTCAGTAGGAAGATCTTAGGGAAAGGGAATAATACAGACAGGGTGGTTGCAGGTAGAAACATCTTTGGGATTAAAATTCAAATGAACAGACCCCTCATTTTAATGTCACTGAAACCTTTCCCATAGTGCTGGAATACAAGGGCAGAAGATATTCTGCCATTTTCTGGTCACATAGAAAATTCTGGAATTGGAACGTTTCACTGCAAGAAGGATGTACATGGGGTGATTGGAAAAAAAAAAGGTATGAAGTTCAGAAGGCAGTGATTTAGAAGAGCTGAGGCATATGTTTACAGCTACTAAGGACAACTGTAACTGTCAAGTAAGCACTTTATTATTCCCAGAATGCTTTTCTTGAGCAGATTATCTTCTTTCTATTCTAACATGCTTTCTGCAAAGGAGACGCCACTCACTGCCATTTCTCACATGGCTACTGAGGTAAAAGGATGGTGTGGTGAGCAGGGGACGCCAAGCTGAGAAGATCAGCTTTATCTCCTGGGGCCCTTCCAGTTTTTCTTTCTACATCCCTTAGGCTTCATTTAGGGGTTTTATAACGTGTTTTCATTACAACAGTAACGAGGTTCTACCTGTTTTTCTGAATCCACCAGCACATTTTGCTGAATGGAATCTAGCTGCCCTAGGAGTATGTAGTACTCTAAAAGTTCAGCCTTGGCCAGGAAAAAAACAAAAACAAACAAACAAACAAACAGCTTTCAAATTTAGCCTGTTTAGGTTTCTCTGTCAAAAAATTGGCTTATAGTTTGGCTCAAATCTTTTGGAAGTATCTAGAAACTAGGGAAGATTTGGTGTCTTTCTGGTGTTAAGGAGGCCGTTTGTGTCACGGAGGGAGAGGAGAAGTTCTAGCTTCTACCACTAACAACAGAGTTTGGAATAATAAAGTAAAATGGTAATATGTTGATGACTCTGTACTTTCTTAGTAGTTCCCGCCAAAAGGGTGTTGTCTTCGTTCATTTGTGTTGCTATAAAGGAATACCCAAGGTTGAGTAATCCATAAAGAAAAGGCATCTGTCTGGATCATGGTCCTCGAAACTGTACAAGAAGTGTGGTGCCAACAGCTGCTTCCAGTGCCGGCTGCAGGCTGCCTCCTGCAGAGGGGAAGGGGAGTCAGTGTGTGCGGCGCTACCTGGTGAGAGGAGAGGCAAGCGAGGGGTGGGGGTACCAGGCTCTTGTAACTACCAGGGTTTTCAGAAATGAATAGAGCAAAAACTCACTCATTCCAGGGTAGAATGAGAATGAGGACGGCACCGAGCCACCCTGTGAGGGGTCTGCCTCCATGAACCAAGTGCCTTCCATTAGGTCCCAACATTGGGGATCGAGCTTCAACATAAGGTTTGAAGGGTCAGATTCCAAACTATAGCAAGCGTTGAAAGGAGTGTATATCTTTCAGAGCAAAATAGAGCTGCAATTCTTATTTGGGAGATTTAAGTAAGAGCAATTCTCTCTGCACATATGGGTTAATGACACGTTTTTGTTTCTATTTCAGTTTTGTACCTCGGACAATGTAAAAGAGAATCAGAGGCAATAAGTCTGATGTAAGATTCTAAAAAGAGAAACTAAGGGAAAATCTTTAATTACCTCAAACAGACAGTTTTAAGATGAACAACATCATGTCTTGTCAATTCTCTAGTTAACAGTTTCCTGAGGCTCTTGACTTGTTCGAGGGGAAAGTCTAGATCTCTTAGCTTGGCAGAGGGATGTCCTCGTGGGCTGCCCCCAGTCTATCTGTCCAGTCCCATCTCCTGCCAAGTTTGACAAACAGCCTCCATCTCACCCATGTAGAAAGCTCCAAAGACACACTCATGTTTTGTCTCTGTGCACGACACACAGCCCTCACTGCCTGGGGTACTCACCCTGTGTTCTGCTTGATAAGATCTTACTCATTCTTCAAGATCCACTTCAAATGTTATCTCCTCTGTGAACCTTCCAGAACTCCCTGTTGCCAACATCTTAGTCAGTTTGGTCTGCACAAACAGTATCATAGACTGGATGGCTTACAAACAACAGAAATTATTTTCCTTCTGTTCTAGAGGTTGGAAGTCTGAGATGAGGATGCCAGCCTGGGCCCTCTCCTCAACTGCAGACTAACTTCTTTTTGTATCCTCATGTGGCAGAGAATAAAAGAGTTCTCCAGGGTCCCTTTTATAAATCCTATTGTTTTAGGCTCCATCCTTATGACTTAAAATACTTCCCCAAGGCCCTACTTCTTAATACCATCACATAGGAGGTTAGGATCTCAACATAGGAATTTTGGGGAGACACAAGCTTTCAGTCCATATAACAGTGAGTCTATCCCCATTGGCCTGGCAGAGAACTTTCTAAAAACCTTGTCACAATGTTTGTTACTCTGTTAAGTCCTTAGTAGTTTATATATCTTCTCTGCCTCTAGTTTTGGACTCATTGAGGTAAAGAATTCTGCTTTATCCAAACTCTGTTGTTGGTAACAGCCTTGAAAAATTTTGATACCAAATAACATTTAATTTATAAAACCATGGAAGAGAGCTATATAGGAGTGAGGAGAATTAGGAAGGGGCTGAGGTATGAGGACAGTTAGGTTAAGGACCAGTAAGCAAACTAGGGCTGTTGATATTTCTGAAAAATTTGTTCTAGTATTTCTATTTTCAAATAGTTCATGTATAGTTGACTTAAATATTTCAATTTGAATGAGATGTTTTTGGTGACTCATCTGATAAGGCAGAGACCTTATGTTTTGTATCACTTGAAGAAGGCACAGATGGTGGTAGTGGAGTACTTGGATTACTTCTTTGAAAGAACATGAGTGGAAGAATAATAAAGTCTCTCAGGCTGAGCTTGAAATCACATAATTTAAACTGATAAAGACTTTGGAAGGGCAAGGTGGGAAGATTGCTAGAGGCTGGGAGTTCAAGATCAGCCTGGACAACATAGCAAGACCATGTCTCTCAAAAAATAAAAAGTAGCTGGGTATGGTGGCACATGCCCTGTGGCCTCAGCTACTTGGATGGTTGAGGCAGCAGGATTGCTTGAGCTCAGGAGTTTGGGGGTGCAGTGAGCTGTGATTGTGTCACTGTACTCTAGCCTGGATGACAAAGCACAACCCTGTCTTTAAAAGAAGAAAAGCAATCACAAGGGTCATAGCAAGCTGATGGAATAAGTTAATTGGGAAAAATATTCATAATTTCTAAACTTAAAAATCAATGCCAAATGCTTTTAACATGATTAGAATTTCTTTTCTAGTGTAGTTTAGATATGTTCTAAATTTGTGATTTTAAAAGGGTATTTTATGAAACACAAGCTCTGTAGAGTATTAACAAGAATAACATTTTTAAAAATAGTTTTATTGCCATAGAACCAAAAGCCATCCTTAAAACCTAAAACTATTCTGTGTAAAAACTGGCTACATAGAAATTATCTGATCTACCTTATTAGAATGCAGGTCATAAAACCCCAGTTCCAGAGAGAGTCCTGCCCCAGACCCAGAAAGAGTAATGCAGGCTTACGGAGGCCAGGACTTGCCAGGTTTCCCTACTCAGTCTATTTAGAGTAGATTATACCCTTTTTGCCCAATCTTTTTTCTGCATGTTTGTCTTTGTTGACATGTCTTTGTTGAATGTAAGCATAAAAATGGACAATTAATCTGTCTTTGGGTCTTCATTCTGAAGGTGCCTGTGTATACACTTTAAATAAATTTGTATACCTTTTCTATTAAAAATAGTTTTCTTGTCAATTTGGGGGAATATTTTGTGAAAAAATTAAGGTGGCTTTTCTATTATTTTATTGATTGATTGATTGATTGATTGATTGAGACAGAGTCTCAAGCTGTAGCTCTGGGTAGAGTGCTGTGGCATCATAGCTCACAGCAACCTCAAACTCCTGGGCTTAAGTGATTCTCTTGACTTGGCCTCCCAAGTAGCTGGGACTACAGGCACCCACCACAATGTCTGGCTATTTTTTTTGTTGTTGTTGTCATTGTGGTTTAGCTGCCCTGAGTGGGGTTTGAATCCACCAGCCCTCTGTGTATGTGTCTGGTGCCCTCCCCACTAAGCTATGGGCTCTGCCCTCTATTGTTTTTAATAGTAGAATTTATGTTATTAATCTCTAAGGGGTGTATGTGGTATAGAGTTGTTTAAAGTTCTTGACCACAGCCTCCCTGTGATAACATACCTGGGGGTATTATTGTTTAATGAAACACTCTGAAAAATGCTCTTCTAAATTAAGAGCTTTATAAGAACTTCGTTCCCTGCAAGGACACCATATATTACCTGAGTTGTAACATTTTGTCTCAAGAAAATGTGTTCAGAGGCTAAGTATGCAGCCTTTAGTGTCTCACTTTTGCTAGCCAAACTGGGGAATATGTTTCAAAAGTATCTTTTTTTTAAAATTAAATCATAGCTGTGTACTCAAAAGTATCTTAAAAAAAAATCTCAGTATTGTAGAATATAAATTTGCCTACATCTTTTTCATTTTTCTTTTAAATTAGGAGAAGACAGAAGACTAAATGCCTCTACAACTTATTTCCAGGTGAATATTAAGTCACAGAGAGCATGGAGGGAGAGAAAGAGGGAGGGATAAGAGTGCTTGCCTGCACAGAAGACAGGAAGAATTATGTCAGTGAAAAGGCCAATGATCAATCTCCTTCATGAGTTTGCTTTTTTCCTTGGGTAGTGCATAAAAAAATTGGCACATTTTCCTTTGTTATGTGTTAAGGTGGACCTCCTACATCGGTGTCAACTGGAGATAACCTACTTTCAAAATAAACAAAACAAGATGGAAATAAGAATGGAGAGAAAGAGGAAGGAATAAATCACTACGGGCCTGATATAAGGTGCATACCTTTCAAGAAGTGAAATTTGTTTGAGCAATGATTACAAGATGAAACGCCGGCATTATTTCACAATACGGGCAGTGTTTTTGACCAAGGAGGCAGTAGAAAAGAAAAGTTACAAATTTCAGAACAATGCTTGACTCACTTGAAAGATGATCCGGATAAAGTTGCATATGACAGTTTGTACTTTTCTGGTTTGGGCTATTTGAGGGTCTTTTTTTTTCTTCATTGGAAGAACCTGGCAGGAAATGATTCTTGCCACTGAGTTAAGGGGGGCATATTTACACAGTTCCCCATGATGTGACCAGGAAATCCTGCTCAGAAAAAAGTTGCTGAAAAAAGAGGGAAATAATGTTGCTTGCCTGCTTTTTGTTTTCTTAAACTTCTCTTACCCCACCCCCGAAGCTATTTAAGATACAGTCTTACTATTTTTTTTTTAAACCATAGATTTCAGCATGGAGGCTTATTTATGTATTTGGGCTTGCTTATTTTTCCCTTTGGGTGAAAACCAAAGAGGGTGAAGAATTTAGATGCATTTTTTTTTTCTCTGCTTCCTGGGTCTGTTCAGTACCAACAGGGGTGGTTGAAAATCTCCATGCCCAGCAGAAGTTATTCCTGCCTTGCAGGTTTCTAATCTCATGCCTGAGAAGCCGTCTGGTCTCCTGCTGACGTCTGTGAGCTGAGCATCAAAGGCAGAAATGAGAGAGGCTCTGTGATCTCTCTCCTGAATGACAGCGACACTGCCAGCCAGGAGGGGGCTGTCACTTCATATTCTCCAGCAACTTGAGCAGCTGCAGCTGTCGCCGGAGGAAAAACCAGATGCACCAATATTTTGAATGTGCTTACGGATTTGCTAGGAATGTACAGACTTGTTGCAGGACCCTGCTATCTGAAATCTTTCTCAAAGCCAATTATAACTTAAGTACTAGAATGATAACTCTTTGAGCACTAGGGGCCACAGGCTAAATTTTATTTGAGGGTTCATACATTCGTGCCTACAAATTCTATGAACCCCATGTTTATAAATAAGGAAACTACCCGGCGTGCCTAAGGATACACAGTGAGTCAGTTCTATAAATGGTAATCTGGCAGCATATCTATTCTCCAATAACTTTCAGCCATTTATGTTCTGCCTGCAACATAGTCTCTCGTTGGGCAGGATAGGGGCCATTTATTGCCACCTGGGAATAAAGAATTTGCAAGTGAAATCAATTACTCTAGACCAAATTTATTTGGAAGGAGGTATCGTGATTGTTGTTCAGGGACAGAGAATGATGCATTTTATGTTATATGAATCTGTCTGTGTTGGTTATTGGGCATGAAATGTAATTCATTCTTGAATTCCTTTTCTTTGTAAAGCAGTCCTATTTTACATTCCCTTGAGCTGACTCTCCTTAGAGCTGTTTCTCCAAGTGTGCTGTTTTTGTCACTGTAGAAAGTGCGAGCATGATAATTTAAGATTATATCACAGGATTATTTAGGTGGTGGAAACAGATTTGCATAGACTTGATATGTGGAATATTCATGAAACAGAATTCAGGGTGACCAGACCGTTCAATGAGGTTTAGACCAAGGGATGGTGCGGGAGTGGTGGTTGATGATATGGAGGAAATTTGCTGAGGACAAATTGTGAAGACACATGTATGATAAGCGAAAGAATTGGAATTTATTTTCTGTAATTAAATCTGTGTGTTAGGAAATTAGTTCTTGAGATAGTGTGAACAGTGGAGTGGTTAAAAGTGTGGACTCTAGAGCTAGACTTCTCAGGTTAAAATCCTGCCTCTGCTATCTACTGGTGTATGACTTTAAGGTAAATTACTACATCTTCCTGGTCTTGGTTTTCCCATTTGTAAAATGGGGATAGTAAAAATATGTATCTTACAAAGTCCTGGTGAGGTTTAAGTGAGTTAACTTATGTGTAGAACGGTACCTGGCACATGTTATGTCTTTTGTATAAGTGTTAGTTATATACGGTATGAAGTAGAATAAAAAAATAGCCTGGAGGCAAAACCCAGAAGGGAGGATTTCTAAATGGACCAGGTGAGGATCAAGGGTAAGACTTATGGTTATTTTAATGCACTGTAGTAATGAAGAAGAAATGTTTTTCTGCTTGGAAATATAGAGAGATTTGAATAACACAACATTTCTTGAAACATATGTGAGCATGAAACCATTAGTGAATGGGAGGAAATACACAAAGGCACATATGGGTATTCAAAGCAGATCAAGGACCTATGCCTTTGGCCTGGGATGAGCAAGAGATGAAGAAGCCAAGCTTCAGGGCATATGCACATAGAGGGGTGAAATTAAGCTATCTGTATAAAGCTAGAAGCAATTAAGGGCTGCTCAAGCTATGAAAATGGGGCCATGAAATCTTCATCCACTAGCTGGGAGGATGTGAAAAGAACATTTTTATTCCATACAGTTCCATAGATGAAGAAGTATATCATCTTCAAACAGTAGGTATGCAAAATAGCTATGGGGTTCTAATTAATATTACTCACAATGCAGAAAGATTTAAAATCAATGAAATGAATGTAAATTGTTCCTGAACACTCAATCAGGTGCTATGCATCAGAAACACACTTCAATGATGTAGGTAGGTTGAAAGAAAAGATGGAGAAAGGCATACCGTGGCAATATCAATGAGAAAGTAAGGAGTGTCTATATGAATTTCTGATAAAGCAGAATTCAGAGCCATGAAAATTACTAGATGAAAGGTAGGGCACTACATAATGATCAAAGCACCTATCCATCAGGAAAACATAACAAATCTGATTGTGTGCACTGCAAACGACATGCATGAAGGAAAAGGAAAAACAATGACCAAAAATTGATACAACTCAAAGGGAAAGTAGATAAATCAAAAATTATAGTTATCAAGGGATAGAAGACTTGTAAAATACAATACATCAGCTGATCTAATCGACATACAAAGAATACGTCACCCTGTCATAGCAGAATGCACTTTTTGTTTTAAACATCCATGGAAGAGTAGCTAAGACAGACCATATCCTGAGCCATCAAATGAAGTATTGAAAATCATATAGAGAGTATTCTCTGGCTATAATAACATCCAACTATAAATTCAAAGCATAAAGATAATGGAAACATCTCCAAATAGTTATAAATTAAACATGCTTATAAATATTCACAGGCCAAGGAGCAAGTCATAAAGAAACAATGGCCCCTGAAAAGAAGGGAGTGAAAATAGAAATACAGCATACGTGTATAAAAACATGTGGGGTGAAGCATTAAATGCTTCTGTGAGAAGTGAGGAAAATTTTCAAATCACTAGTTTAGGTTTATAGCTCAAGAAATTGGAAAACAAAGAACAAAATAAACCCTTAAGCAAGCAGAAGAATGAAAATAAAACTAAAATCATAAATCAATGAAATTAAAAAGAGAAAAGCAATGAAGAAAATGAGATTAAAAAGTATTTCAAAAAAATCAATACAATCAATGAAATTCTACCAAGATGAATAAAAATAAAACATGAAAAAATTAAATTATCAGTATCAGAAATGAAATAGGAGGTTTCACTATTTATACTTAGCCATTAAAAGGATAAGTTTAGTTAATAAAATTAGGGTAATTGGAGTACCCATCACCTCAAGCATTTGCCATTTATTTGTAACATTCCTATTTTAAAATATGCCTGCACTTATTGTTGAATATAGTACCCTATAAAAATATACAACTATTATGTATCAATAGTAATTAAAAATGAAAAAAATTAAAGGATAATAAGAGAATCCTATTAGCAATATTATAGTTATACATTTCTATGTTTGGAAGAAATTGTCCAATTATTTGAAAACTCAATCTACTATAATCCAACATGAAGAAATAATTAATAAATAGTTCTATAACCAGTCAAGAAATTGTATTCATAAAACTATTAAAAAAAAAATCTCCAGGTCCTGAAGCTTTCACTGGTGAATTCTACCAAATATTTATCCAATCTTTTTCAGAAGAGGAGGGTAGATTTTCCAACATTTTTTGTGAGATCAGTATTACTCCACTAGTAAGACTAGACAAAGTACACACATGCACACACACAAATAAAAAAGAACAGAAAAGAAAAAAAAAAAAACTACAGACCAACTTCTCTTGTGAACTTAGATGCAAAATTCTGTAGTGAAATGTTAGTAAACTGAATCTAACGATGTGTAAAAAATTATATGCACATACCATGATCAAATAAGATTTGTTCCAGGTATACAAGATTAGTTCAACATTTTTGAAAATCAATTGATGTAATCCAGTTTATGAATAGGCTAGAGAAAAAAAAGCATATAATGACATCAATCAATTCACACAGAAAAACACAGTTGATCAACTCTAACACCAATTCATGAGTTAAAAAAAAAAAAAACCAAACAACTTAGCCCATTAGGAATAGAAGGAAACTACCTCAACTTGTTAAAAAAGAAGTAAAAAAAAAAAAGAAAAACCCTGTATACAACTTCATACATAATATGGAAGACTGAATGAGACAGAGAACAAGACAAGGATGTGCTCTGTCCCCACTCTTAATTCAAAATAGTAATGGAAGTTCTAATCCAGCCGTAAGACAAGAAATATAGCTAAAATACATATAATTTAGAACTGAAGAAATAAAAGTATCCCCATTTGTAGATAAAATGATTGTCTGTGAGAAACATGTTATACAAAAACAACAATGAAAAGAACAGCAAAAAACCTCCCTAGAATGAGTTCAGTAAGGTTAACTCACACCTTACTGAACTCACTTAGTAAGTGAGTGAGTTACACAAAAGCAATGGTATTTTTATATACTAACAATGAAGATGCGGAAAGAAATTTAAAACACAATAGTGTTTACAAGCACCCATAAGAAAATTAAATTTTTAGCTATTCAATGAAATATATACGATATCTTGGGTGGTGCCTATGGCTCAAAGGAGTAGGTCGCCGGCCCCCTATACCAGAGGTAGAGGGTTCAAACCCGTCCCCGGACAAAAACTGCAAATAAAACAAAACAAAACAAAGCATTTACACTATCTTTATGCTAAAATTAAAAAAAAAATTGATGAAACAAATCAAACATATAGCCGGGTGTTGTGGCGAGTGCCTGTGGTCCCAGCTACTTGGGAGGCTGAGGCAGGAGACTCGCTTGAGCCCAGGAGTTGGAGGTTGCTGCGAGCTGAGATGCCACAGCACTCTACCCAGGGGGACAGCTTGAGGCTCCTGTCTCAAAAAAAAAAAAAAAAAAAAAAAAAAGAAAGAAAGAAAGAAAGAAAGAAAGAAATCAAAGATAATGTCAACAAATGGACATAAATTGTCTATGGATTGAAAAGCTCAGTATAGTAAAGATGTCAATTTTCTTCAAATTGATATTTAGATTCATTACACTTTCTATCAAAATCCCAGTGTCATTGTTTTTTAGGCATAGAAAAGTTTATTCAGGGGGTGGATGGGAGGGAGGGTGATTGGAGGGGTCACCTCTATGTTTTATCCTACAAGGGTACAAGTGAATCTTTCTAAAAGCAGAGTATGAACGTCTTAACTCAATAACAGAAAATGACATGAAGGCTATGTTAACCAGTTTGATGAGAGTATTTCAAAATGTATATGAAAATACCACACTGTACCCCATGATTGCATTAATGTATACAGCTATGATTTAATAAAAAAATCTTAAAAAAAAAAAAAGAAAAGGTTATTCTAAAATTGGTATGGAAAGGCACAGGACCTAGAATAGCTAAAGAAATCTTTCCAAAGAAGGATAAGCGAGTGGAATCATTCAGCCTAATAAGGTTCACTGAAGAGCTACAATAATCAAGACAGTGAAAGTGGCTGAGGGATAGACACAGATAAATAAGAGTGTAGAAACCGCAGATTGATTCACACAAATATGCTGAAATGATTTTTGACAAAAGCGTAAAAAAAAAAAGAAAAAAAGAAGAGTCTCTAAACTTCACACATCACATAAAACTTAAGTCAAAATAGACATATGTAAAAGATAAAATGTTAAAACTAAATATATATGTAGATATATATAGACATACAATATGTCGAACACAATCAGGAATGAGGATAATAATTAGGAAATCTTAGTAAGCAGTGAATTGTACAATATTTGCATCCTATCCTACTGTATAAGTACTATCAATTTACAAGGTGTTACTTTTGGGAAAAACTAGTTAAAGAGTACACAAGATCTAGCATTATTATTTCTTACAACTGTATGTTAATCTATAATACTGTCAATAAAAAATTCAATTGAAAAGTTGGTTCTGAACTGGCAAAATCAATAGGGCTTTGGCAGAGGAAAGTGAGAAGCTATACTATATAGAAATGTTTCTACAAAGTCGGCCCCTGGAGACTCTCAGTTCATGAAAACAACATTGCCTTAGTGCACTCAAGTTTTATGACAAAGTAGCTTAGATTAGGTGGCTAGTCAACAACAGGAGTTTATTTCCCACAGTTCTGGAGTCTGGGATGTCCAAGATCAATGTACTGGCAGATTTAGTGTCTGTTTCACAGACAGCATCTTCCAATGGTATCCTATGTCGTGGAAGGGCAGTGCTAACTTTCCAATGCGGTTTTATAAAGACACAAATCCCATTCATGAGAATGCTGTGAACAATGCTGAAAAGGAGCATGTACTCAAAAATTTTAAGGTACGTGGGAAAATGAACAACTACAAAAGATACAATAAATGTGAGATTTACATACAACAATTTGAGATGGAACAGAAAAACTTTAAAATCTGCCTGGTTAAAATTTTCTAGGAAATGCTGGAAAGAAACCATAAATGAAGGATAGAAGAATATTCTGGAAAGATATCAGGAAAATGGAAAAAGAACCAACTGGAAATTGTATATTATATATATATATATATATATATATATAGTATATATAATATATAATACAAAACACATATATATCTGTATATCCACATATGTAATATATATCATATGATATATAATACATATATAATATATACAGTAAGTAGAACCAGAGTTGACCATCTCCTTACATTGACCACTTCCTTAAATTGACCTGATTTTTTTTTTGTGGGTGAAAGATCACCTTTATTATTTACTTATTATTGCTAACTATCAAGAATCTATAATCATATTCATGTAGGACAATTGACCTAATTTTCATAGACTGGACATACCACATGTACCTATCAGTACAGTATGCTGGCCACTTCCATATATTGACCAGTTTGTTACAGTCCCCTGGGTGGTCAACTTATAGAGGTTCTACTGTATTTAATAAAACAAGGATTTCTGTGAACAGGTTAAAATAACAGATTAGACATATTTAGTGACTAGAAGAGAGATAGGAGGAAATTGATCAGAATGTAGTACAGGAAGATAAAAACATGAAAATGATATTAAAAACAAAGAAGAGGTGATAAAAGTTGAAATCAAGAAGCAGAAGTGAATAGACTCAAGACTGGTAGAAGCCCCAGGATTTGATCATGAAAAAATATGTGACAATTGTGAAAGCAGGTTGGCAATGTGGCTGAAATCTTTACTTTGGAAGACCCGGGGAATTTGAGGTATCTGCAGAAAATTGAAGTGTTCATCTGTGCTTATGCCCTGACGTCAAGAGCAAGCAACACACTGGGAAGATTTTGTTTTACAAAGAAGAAAACTAAAGCCCAGTAATGTTGCAGGAACTTCCCAGAAGTGGGAGAGCAGAAATCTGCACCTTCAACTGCAGACAACTAACTCAAGCTAAGTAAGGAGTAGATGAAGCCAAATTCTGAGTTCAAAGTATTTGTTTATAAAGTGAAGCCTCATGGCTCTGTTACATAAAAATTCTTGATAAACTGCAACAAATGAACATTTTGCCCTGAAAAGTAACTCATTAAAGAAAAATTATTTTTGGAAAATAAATGAAATAAGTCAGTTGCTTTGGAATAGTACTACGTCATTCTTGACAGAGCAAAGAGCACATTGCTAGAGGTAATGATGGTTGATTTTAGGGAGGTGATCACTCATGGACATAATTTCCTCTTCAGTACTGTCCAATTGGAATAAATACTTTTACAAATAATATCTGTTGATTTTTAAGCAGTGATGAACAAAGAAGATAGACTCACTCATTTGCAAATGAATATACAGCATTAGTGTCAGTAATATAAATCTAAGAAAAGAAGAAATTAATTTACATTGTGCATCTGTGTTTTAGGTACATAGGAACTTGTACATATATTACCTCATTTAATCGGCCCAATAGCCTTGTAGAATTGTAATTATCCTCATTTCAGAGTTTACCTCTACTAAATGTTTTCTTTCCTACAATGAAATTGTGATACAGTAATAATATAGAAATCTCTGTCTCAAATAATAGGGTTGAGTATTATGATGTTTAGATTAGTCATATTAGCAGGGTTGGAACATAAACAATCAATTGGTTAATCAGTGTGTTAAAACCTATTCAGAGTTGAAACCATATTGCAAAGAATGTTTAAGCAAACCTGTCTCAGAAGATATCTGAGCAGAGAAGGGCACTGGTTAAGGATTTTGGCTTTTGTGAACAAGTACATTAGCTCTGTTGATCAATAGCTATGACGTTTTGGATTGTCTCTCCATGCCTTCCTGGGTAAAAGGATGACAGTAAATGGACCCATCTCAAAGGTTATGAAGATTGCATTAACTCCAGCCTCTGATATACAATGCCTGATAGGCAGTTAGTGCTCAGAAAAGTTTTAAACTTTATAAACATTTGACATTGCCTTGGTGTTATCATTATATAATCAACTATCAATCTATTTATGAGGAAGCTTTGAAGAGGAAATATTCTGATAGATTTCTGCATGTGGTTGGTAGTAAAGCACGAACTTTAAGAATGGGGGTCTTAAAATGTAAGAAAAGAAGAAATTAATTTACTTTGTGCATCTGTGTTTTAGGTACATAGGAACTTGTACATATAGTACCTCATTTAATCTGCCCTATAGCATTGTAGAATTGTCATTATCCTCATTTCAGAGTTGAGATAAGCAGAATTCTGTTTCAAGAGCCACAGATAATGGCAGAGCCATTTGAAACTCCCCAATCCTTCATTTTTTACTTTCTTATAGACAATGTGATTAAGCCAGAATATTGATTGGAGATTCATTTTCTCTCCCTTTGATGGTTTAGTTAGTTTAACTGAAGGAAGCAGTTCGTGCCCTAATCTTCTTTTACTCTTTCTGCTGTCTATGTAACTATGCTGGAATTAAGTTGTGAAATAATTATGGTTTTTATAGTTTTGGGGTGATCTCTGACAAATGACTAAGTATGGGTTATGAAGTTTGAACTGATGAGATTATAGCTAGATGGAAGGAAGAATGGATGTAGACATAGCTATTAAAAGGAATAGGAGCGAGTCAAACTCGAACACAAATTTTAAAAAAACTGAATTCTCTTGAGAATCATAAAGCTGGAGTATGATTCTAGAGTACAGCATTAGGAATGTGTCCCTAGATTTTAAGAAGGACAAATTAAACTAGAAGGAATCAACAAAAGAAAAAATGACCACTTCCTCTACAAATTCACAAACATTTTTAAACACTAAAAATATTAACACACCTGGGGAAACCTTATAAGTATGTGTATATGTTAGATTACGAGAGGATTTTTAAAATTAAAAACATATCAAATGGAAGCATTTCATGTTAATTGTATTCAAAGAGTACATACTGTTGTGTTTGGGACCAAAGATAAATTATTCACACTTAAAAGCTTGAATGATGGCTTATAGTGTTTTTTTCTGTCTTTCCAGGATTTATCATGTACTTTACATAGTTTTGGTTTAGGGTTTGTTTATACAAGCTCAAAAATTTGATAACATTTTCCCTTTAGGAGGCCAGAATTCGACTTCCAATCTTAGAGCTCCCTCTTCTGTTTACTGGGAAGTATAAGAAATTCTGGGGTTTTATCAATAAATTGCAAGATTGTGTCAGAATTTCTTTCTCTTTTTTTTTTTTGTTTACTGCAGCATTTTATTTTCTTACACAATGATTGTGTTGCTGTGGCCTAATGTTTTCACATTAACAGTAGAAAAATCAAAATCTGTCATGTCTTAAAGAATTGAGAATTGCGTACAAAAACCTTACATAAATTAAAAGGATTTTAATTTATGTAAAAATTTACAGGTGTAAAAGCAAACTGCTTCCAACTCAAGCCAAGTAATCACCCACTGTATGGTATTCTGACAGGGAAACATCAGGTAAGAAAGAAAACTGGGTTCCAAAGGCTGGGACTTTCCAACCCTGGTAGACCCGAAGACAGAAGTGACAAGTAGTCAGGAACCTTGCCAGCCCCTGGAGAGCCTGGAATGGCCAGCTCTGCATTAATACCCTGCACAGATCGGGAGGCTGATGGCCTCAGATTCACCAGGCCACAGATTTCTCTTGCACAGAATGTTCTCTCACCTCAGCCAGAGGTGACTGAGCCACAGGCCTCGGGGGTTCAAACTAAAGACATGTACAGGGCATTAAAAGTATCAAGGGAACAATAAACTTGAGAACAAGGTCAAAATCAGCAACAAGATCTACACTCTAGAGCTGATACCAGATACAACTTCAAGGACAATTTCTTTTTAAAGGCGTACTCCAGTTTCGTGAGGCCAGCGTGAAGTGTACACAGGGGCTAATCTTACTCTGGGGGCAGCCCCTTCAGAAGCATTTGCGGTGGACGAAGGGGGCCGGACTCGGTGCTCTCTGGCTCGTTCATCCACATTGGCTGCAAGGTACAGGGAGGCCGGGACGGAGCCGCGATCCTAGGGGCTGCAGTGATTTTGATCTTCTTGGTGCTGGGCACCAGGCGGCGATGCCTGGGTACATGGTGGTGGCACTGGACTACACCGTGCTGGCGTCCAGGTCCTTGCGGATGTCCACGTCACACTTCATCACGGAGTGGAAGTTCATCTCGAGGATGCCGCAGGATTCCAGACGCAGGAAGGCGGCTGGGAGAGCGGCTCTGGGCACCGGAACCGCCGGTTGCCCATGGTGATCGCTTGGCTGTGGGGCAGCTCGGAGCTTTTCTCCAGGGAGGAGGAGGACGCAGCAGAGGCCGTCTCCTGCTCCAAGTCCAAGGCAATGTAGCACAGCTTCTCACGGATGTCCCGCACCATCTCGCGTGGGGCTGAAGCTGTAGCAGTGCTCCGTGGGGTCTTCGTGAGGTCCAGCCAGGTCCAGACGCAGGATGGCGTGGGGGAGTGCGTACCCCTCGTAGGCGGGCACAGTGTGGGGGACTCCGTCTCCAGAGTTCACGACGATGTCGGTGGTCCACCGTCCAGAGGCTTACAGGGACAGTGCGGCCTGGATGGCCCCACACATGGCCAGGGTGTTGAGGGTCTCAAACACAAGCTGGATCATCTTCACTCTGTTGGCCTCAGGGTTCAGGGGGGCCTCTGTCAGCAGCACTGGTTGCTCCTCGGGGCCACGCGCAGCTCGTTGTAGAAGGTGTGGTGCCGGATCTTCCGCCTGTGATCCCGTTGGTGACCATGGCGAGCTTGATGGGGTGCTTCAGGGTCAGGATGCCTCGCTCGCCCTGGGACTCGTTGCCCACGTATGAATCCTTCTGGCCCAAGCCCACCGTCACGCCCTGGTGCCGAGGGTGCCTGACGATGGAGGGGAACACGGCTCGGGGGCGTCCTCTGCAGCAAAGCCACCTTCGCACAAGCCGGAGCCCTGATCAGTGACCAGCGCAGCGATTTCCTCAAGGAGCAACAGAACTGCAGGAGCGGGAGCCGGAATTTCTGTTTCCCTGTTTTATAATTAAATTTCTGAATCGTTAGCTATAATCCATTAGCTTTGATAGTGACTTAACAGTTTACATGAAATACAATCTGTGGTGAACAGAGGCCATTTGTACGTACCAGGAGCCTCTAAAATGCTTACATTTAACTCACATTCTAGGGGTCAAATGGGAGCCCTGTAAGGAAAAAAGAAGGATCTGAAATTATTAGGCAGTTGTCTCATGTCCAGTGAATGACTAGGGATTCCCTAGCAATCGTCTCCAAAAGTTCAATAATTGCTGCTTCTACAATTTATAAAATTGAGGGGCAAAGAGTTTATAAGTGATGGTAGAGTTGGGGCATTGCTATCTTCTTGACTTGGAATCTTGTCCTCTTTCCACTAATACTTGAACAATGGTAGAGAGACAAGCAGAATAAGGGTGGTGTACTACAGAGAAGAGTTTTTGGCTTATTGTACCCTTACCAAACATGATTCAATTGCGGACTGTAGAATAGAGATTCTTAAAATAAGGTAAATATTGTATATTCTAATTTTAAATATTTCGATGAACAGATGGACTGAGTTACAAATACCATTAGATGTTAGATAATCTCTCCAATTCATACTTATTAAATTCTAAAAGTTATGTTCTTCTCCTATTTTCCCCCCCAATGTCAGAGGGGTATGAGAGAAAGAGATAGAAAGATACTAATTTTTAGCTAGTGCTGGCCATATGCTAAGTGTTTTATATATTTTGTTCATATTGTCATAAACTCATGGTATCAGGCATTGATTTTTTTTCTTTCTGCCTTTTAAAAAATGAACAGATGTTACTTTTTAGAGCAGTTTTAGATTCCCAGTAAAATTAAACATGAAGTACAGAGAGAAATTCCTACCCCCAAATATACACAGCCTTTAACTGTCCCCCATCAACATCAACATCCCCCCTCCACGTGGTACATTTGTTTTAATTGATGAACCTACATTGACACATTATAATCATTCAAAGTGTGAAGGCTTTTTAAAAATAAACATTACCATAAATTATCGAGGTTCATAAAGTGATGAGATGGCATACCTACAGATAATGGAATGTTATCTATAGTGAAGTAGATTAATGTATCTATCATCTCACATGGTTAGTTTTGTGTCTATACTTACTTTTACAGAAATCCCTAACACAACTGATTATATTAGTCCTCATGTTGGACATTAGACCTCTAAACTTGTTCATACTACAATACCATATTTTGTATCCTTTAACCTACATCTCCTCATTTTCTCACCCCACTTGCCTGTGGCCTAGGTAACCACTGTTTCTTTCTCTATTTCTGTGTATTTGAGCTCTTTTCAAATATTCCATATATTCTGTGTATATTTTGCTTACTTCCCTGAGCACAATTTCTTCTAAGTCCATCCTGGCACATGGCAGGCCCTCCTACTTTTTAAAGGATGCATAGTATTCCATTTCACACACACACACCAATTGATCAATGAACAACCCAGTGGTTAGGGGTGCTGACCCCTGGGAATTCAAAAATCCACTTTGGTTCCCCCCAAATTTAACTCTTTTTTAATTTCAGTGTATTTTAGGGGTGATTTGCGTAATGCTGATTGTACAATGCTGAAGTCACGATTTCCAGTGTACCTGTCACCAGAATAGTGGGCATTGTACCCAGCAGGGAGGTTTTTATCCCCCATCCTTTTCCCACCCCTTCCTCAAAGATGATGAATTAATTAGAGTTCATTGTTGGTGTTCTCCATTCTATAGGTTTGGCCCAATTTATAATGACATGTCATCACTATTATAGTACAGTACAGAGAAATTTCAACTGCCCTAAGAACTAAGCATCCTCCTATTCATGCTCCCCTGCCCTCAATCCCTAGAAATGACTGATATTTTTTGTCTCTATAGCTTTGTCTTTTACAGAATGTCATATATTTGGAATCATACAGGGTGTAGCCTTTTCAGATTGACTTCTTTCACTTAATAATATGTGTTTAAGTCTCCGCCATGTCTTTTCATAGCTTAATCCTTCATTTCTTTTTAGAGCTGAATAAGAATGGTCCATTGTATGGATGTATTACAGTTTATTCATTCTTCTAGGGAAGGACATCTTGGTTGTTTCTAAATTTGGGGAATCATGAATAAAGCTGCTATAAACATCAATGTGCAGATTTTTATGTGGAAATAAGTTTCAGTTCCTCTGGGCAAATACCAAGAGGCACAGTTGCTGGATATTGTGGTAAGGATGTTTAGTTTTGTAAGAAAGTGCCAAACTGATTTCCACAGGGACTGTACCACTTTTCATTCCCCTGAGCAAGGAAGGAGAGGTCCCATTGGTCCACATTCTCACTAGCATTTAGTATTGTCAGCCCAGGCTCTGAGTTTTACTTATCCTGATAGAATGTCCTTCCTGGCTTGTCCTGACAGTCTTGCCACCTCCCTGCCATTTACTCTTCAAAATTTCCCAATTTGAACAACATGAGGTCTGGCAATTAAGTTTGTGAGCTCATCCAATGAGGCTACATGCCTCATTGCTGACGATGACTACTGTCACCTTCTAAATACTCCCTTGGGAAGCTGTGCATTGATGCCAGTGCCTAGTTTACCCTTAAAAGCAATTTTGGAACTCTTTTTCTGGAATTGCCATCAGAGCTGACATCATGAAGTCTGACAATTAAGTTCATGAACTTGTCACTGTGTGCTTACATTGCCAGCACTGTACAAATGACTCAGTAAGGTCTTGTAACCTTTTAATTTCACAGGTGTGTTTGTATCATGTGGTGGTGTCTTGCTGAGTGGCATTCATTATCGTTGTGTATTTTTTGGTGCCATATGATAATAGCTCTGATGGTCATTCCAGAAAATTAGTTCTAAATTGCTTTGAAGGGTGGGCTAGGTCCTGGTGTCTGTGCACAGCTTCCCAAGGGGAGCACTTGGAAGGCGACCATAGTGATATTCAGCAATGAGATATGTAGCACTTTTTCTAGGATGAGTTTACAAACTTAATTATCAAACCTTGTATATCCTTCTAATTATCCATGCTTTCCACTTGAAGAAACTAAGGTCCAGAAAAGTTAAGCAACTTGCCCGAGGTGACCAGTTTATAAATTGCCCGTACTGAGACTGGAGAAAATTCTGCCTAACCCTAAAGCCTGTTATCTTCCCACTTTGCCAAGGTTGTGTCCTTCCGTAGCATCTTCCAAATTTCTTCAGGGCCTCTTTAACTGCTCTTTGCCCAGTGAGGGATATGAGTCATTGCTTATCTTTTAGTCTTTATAGGCCAAGTCATAACTGTGATTAAAGTTCCAACATAAAATATAATTCCATTTTCAAAATGAAACACAACTACTCATGAATGCTAATAGCTTTTCAAATGGCAGCCTTTGGTTGCTTTGTAGATCAATCACCATACAGTGCTTTAGTAGGTCATATCAAAAAACTCTGATGATAATGAAAGACTGTATTACCTTTGTTTAATATTCTGCCCTTTCTGTACGGCTCTATCAGACCAAGTGCCAACCTTGTTGAATAATAATTTTATTAATGAGTTTTCTGTAAAACGTTGTCATTGTCAGAAAAGAGAGAGTCTTTTGTGTTAAAACTTTCAATGATGGGGTCATCAGATGTATATATCCTTGAAATTCACCCTCTGGAAATAAGTCACCAGTGAGACATGTGGTGAGAACACAGGGTCATTGGTGGAGGGTAGGGTGTGATTAAAGTCGAAGTGTTAAGCACACAGCAATGCCACCCTTCAGGGGAGAACTTATCAAAAGGCAGCCTAGGGGGTATATGGAAAGTGTGTCCCCAAAGGGAAGTGGTTGTATTTCCTTTCCAAAGGATAGTGGTGGGCTCTGAACAGCTAGATAGCAAGATACTGTACCTGATAAAATTCATTCATTTTAATGTGACTTAACACATTTCTTCTCCCTAGAGTGTCTGAATTTTAAAAAACTGATACGGTAGAGAGAAATCTCTGCATTAGTTGACAGCCTAGACAAGGATACATATTTCAGTAAGGCATCTGCCTGGAGAGTCCCAATTCATGGGAGAAGGTGATCTACGTTCGCAATTGGTAGGTCACCTCTCAGGACAGTGCTATGAGGTGGGATTAAAGAAACAATGTGAACAATGTTTTTTTCAAAAGCTGCTTCCTTTCTGGGCTTTGTTTCTGCTATAACAATTCAGATTATATATTCTTTTTATTCTCTTACTCTTGGCTTAAAATAATATGTACATAACACAAATATGTCATAAACTTTCTCACTTTCGTGTTTTATGTGGTGAGAAAAGAATTTTTTGTGTGTGAGGATAATGAGGGAGAAGGAGAGAGAAATATTTCAAAATCTGCACTTTCTACAGAGAAAAACCACCCTGAAATCTTGTAGAAGCATTTGCACAAAGTCAGCTAGCTAAGAACCTGTCTAATTTTTGCAAAATCCCGTTGGAAGAATTCCTCACCATTTCCTCAGCAACTTTTATCTTGCCTTATTAAGGATTGCCAAAATGTATTTCCGTGTACATTATCAGAACCTTCCCTTTATTTTTTACTTGTATGTCCTGGTGTGTAGCTTCTTAATAGCCCATAATCAGGTGAATTGTTTATGCTGCAGTTAAGTGAAGACAGCCTTATGCAGGAGGCACCTTGGTGTGTTGCCATGGAAATGCCATGATCATTGATTCAACATTAGGATTTTTTGCCACACTATGCAAATGAGCACAGAGAGAAGGCAAGTGGAGATTTTATTTAAAAGGATCCAAAATAATCTCAGTTATTATACTTGTCCCTTGCTAATGCAATAGACATATCCTTTGTTATTTGTTAAAATAACTTAAAAAAATCCTGTTATAAATATTTAAAAAATAAAATCCTTGGGTTCTATAAACTCATACCTCACCCTCCACTGATGAACCTGTATTCTTACCACAGGTCTCACATATTTCTAGAGGGTGACATATTTCTAGAGGGTGAGTTTCAAGGATATATCCATTTGATGACTCCATCATTGGGGTCATCAAACTACTTTAAAATATTTGTAACAGGATTTTATTTTTTGAAGTTAGTTAAGTTAAGTTAGTTAAGGTTGGCCAGCCTGGAAACAAAGAATATGGGGATTTTTCTTGTTGCTATTATTAGTGATAATAGTACTTATCACCTGTTTCTATTATTTTTAGGAAAATTAAATTCCATAATATATAGAAAACACTCATATCATTGACACTGTAGTGGGTAGATTTCAAAAGATATCCACCCAAGATTTCCATTCCCTTGTTATTCAAGCAAACATGAATCTTAGATGCTGCCCAGAAGGGGCTCTATAGAGGAGATTACAGTTACTAATCAGTTGACCCTAAAATAGAAAGTTTTTTTGATTATTGGGGTGGGCCCACTGTAATCATGTGAGTCGTTAAAAGCAGATAAGGGAGGCAGAAACACTGTCAGAGAGAGACGGCAGATGGAGAGTCAAAGAGATTTGAAGCAGGAGAAAGGCTTGGTCCAATGTTTCTTTGAGCCAAGGAACATGGGTAGTCTCTGAAAACTGAGAGCAGCTCCTAGTCAACAGACAGCAAGAAAACAGGTGCCCTAATTCTATAACTGCATGCAATTGAATTCTGCCAACAGCTCCATCAAATGTGAAGCAGACGTATCTCCAGAGTCTCCAGAAAGGAAGGCAGTACTGCCAACACCTTGAGCTGCTCTGTCTGTCTCAGAAGATCCTTGAGCATTGTCAAGTCCCAGCTGCCTGCGGCCTCTATTTCTTTCCTGCTTCCTTAGCTCCACTTTCCAATAAACTACCTGCCTTCTATTCCTGGGACTCTTTTAGAATGCAAATGTAGAAGAAAAGCATTTTCAGTAATGACATGTGGATTGGAAACCATCAAGAAGATGGCTTTGAGGGATGACTCCAATTAGTAAATTTAACTTCCTATATGTTAACTTTAAAAATGTATGACTCATGTTCTTTGAGCAATGTTTTCTGCCCCAAAACAATTTGTTTTGTTTGTCTTATATTAACTAGTACTTTCTATCATTGCAAAATGAATGATTATAAATTGCTACTGATTATATTATTTCTGGGAAATCTTAATGCAACATTAAATGTATACAGAGGATGCCAGAAATACATTCACATTTTAAGAAGGGAAAAAACTGTAATACTCAAGTGAGGTTTGATTTCTGCAATTACAAGAGATACAAGATACAATATATAAGAACACAAACGTTATCAGTATATATTGAGTATTACAATTTAATATGGTTTTTCCTTTCTTAAAATGTGTACTTTTTTTTGTCACCCTTTATATATGTGTATGAGACTCATTTATTAAGCAATAACTTTTCACTGGGTGTTTTCTCATGATTACCTTATAAACTGGAAAGTATTAATTTCTAGACTTGCTCTTTATGAAGGGAGTGTTTTGTACATTTATAAGAAGTAACAGTAAAATTCTTTCCCAAGATTATACAGTTACTGAGTGGCTGAGACAGGATTTAAGTCTGTATTCCTTTGTGCTTTATTATGAAAGAAGTTGTCTTTTAAATTTGTAAAATGATTCATGGAATGAGTTAGGGAGGATTCCCTTCTTCTTGATGTTATAGAATAATTTCTATAGGATAAGTACCAGATCTTAGTTGCTCTTGTAGAATTTGGCTGTGAAATAGTATGGTCCAGGGCTTTTTTGGGGTGGGGAGGATTTTTTTTATTACTGCTTCAATCTCATTACTCATTATGGGTCTGGTCAGGATTTCTATTTCTTCCTGATTCAGGTTTGAGGGGTTGCGTGTTTGCAGCAATTTGTCCATTTCCTCTAGGTTTTTTAGTTTGTGTGGGTGGAGGTTTGTGTAGTATTCATGGATGATATTTTGTATTTTTGTGGAGTCAGTTGTAATGTCACCTTTTTCATTTCTGATTTTATTTTTGTTCTTTCTCTTCTATTTCTGGTCAGTCTGGTCTATTGATTTTATTTATCTTTTCAAAGAACCCACTTTATGCTTCATTGAGTCTTTGTATTATTTTGTGGTTTCCATTGTGTTTAGTTCTATTCTAAGCTTTCTTATTTCCTGTCTTGTTTTGGCTTTGGGTTTGGTTTGCTCTTCTCTTTCTAGTTCCTTTAGATGTGACATTAAGTTGTTAATTCACCATCTTTCTGTCTTTTTCATGTAAGCGTTTAAGGCAATGAACTTTCCCCTTAAGACTTGTTTTACTGTATCCCCATAGACATTGAAAGCTATGCCCCTTTCTTGTTTAGTTTAAGGAATCTTTTGATTTTTGTCTTAATTTCATTATTAACCTAAAGATTGTTCAGTAGAAGGTTGTTTAATTTCCATGACTTTGTGCAGAACTGAGCATTTCTCTTAAATTTCTAGTTTTATTCCTTGTGATCTGAGAAGATACATGATGTGATTTCAACTTTTTTGAATTTTTCTGAGATTTTTTTTGTGACATAAGATATGATCAATCCAGTATTTCTTTATTGCTTTTCTGCTTCAATGATCTGTCTAGTTCCTTTAATGGGGTATTGAAATATGAGGTAACTACGATGCTATTGCTTATTTCTTTCCTTAAATCTAGTAGAATTTGTTTTTTGCAAGCCCCTGTGTTATATATTTATGATTGTTGACTCTTCTTTTCGAATTTCTCCCTTTACCATTATATAATGACCATCTTTGTCCTTTTTTTTAACCATTGTTGATTTAAAGTCTATTTTATCTGACATGAGAATAACCACATCTGCTTGCTTTTGGTTACCATTTGCATGGAATATTTTTTCCATCCCTTTATCTTGATTTTGTGTGAGTCCTTGCAAGTTAGATGGGTTTCTGGCATAGAGTTGGGTTGTCTTCCATCCACTCACCTCTAGTGTATGCCTTTGAAGAGGGCCATTAAGACTGTTCATGCTCATTATTAGTGGTAGTAACTGGGATACTGTTCTGTTCATCATGATGGTTGATACCTTATTGCTTCCAGCTTTTTGGAATCAAGAAGGGATTTCAATACAAATAAATTAATGGAGAAATATTTAAGTAAACTATTTTAATTTGGAGAGTTTGAAGGAAAGACTTAGGAAAATAGAAACAATTATTTATCTTCTAAAGGAAAGCTGCATAAGGCATCTTACAGCTTGTTTTTGATGTATATGAAAGGGATTGATGGATTAATATTAATTTTCTTTGAACACAGGACCTCAGAAAATGGTCTTGAGTGTCCAATAAAAACACTCAAGAATTGTCCAGGCATAGTGGCTCACTCTTATAATCCTAGCAGTCTGGAAGGCTAGAGGGGGTGCATTGCTTGAGCTCATGAGTTCAAGACCAGGCTGAGCAATAGTGAGACCTCATCTCTACTAAAAATAGAAAAACTAGCCTGGAGTTTTAGTGGGCATCTGTAGTCCTAGCTACATGGAGGCTGAGGCAAGAGGGTTGCTTGAGCCTAAGAGTTTCAGGTTGCTGTGAGCTATGACGCCACAGCACTCTGCCCAGGGTGACCAAGTCAGACTCAAGTCAGACTCTGCCCAGGGTGACCAAGTCTCAAAAACCAAACCAAACCAAACCAAACCAAAACAACCCCCCCTGCTCCCAGACTGCTCAAGAATAAAGCAGGTATTTGTTAGATAGAATTTCTATACAGAGAAAATTGTGAAATATTGCAAAGGATAAATAAAAGTAGTTGTGATTGAAATTTCTTTAATGATTCTTTAACTTGTTTTCAACTGTCTGAGACTACTTAATTTCAATGTTATATGGAAAAGAGTTCTAGGTTGAGTGAACAAAAACAACTTTTATAAATAAAAGAAATAATAAATGACTATCCTGTAAATTTATTTTTGGAAAATGAAGAAAATAATATACAATTTAAAAATGCTCCATTTAAAAAACTTTTTTGTTATGTAATAGCATTATATCAGATTTGAAACAATTTATAATGTGATATTTAAAGAAAAAAATTATGAGCAAAACACAATGACCAGTCAAATTTGTAACTCTTTTGTTTATTGTATCTTTGTTAAGCTTGAGAGCCAGTATTCTAATTGATTATATGTAGGAACTGTCACCCAGATTCAAATATCCATGATTGTAACCAGAACAATTCAAGAAATATTTCTGGGAGCTTCTTCAACATTGCAACTCTAATCATCAGGTGGCGTTTAATGGCAACTGGGCTAATCAGAAACTAATAAGGTAAAAATTTCTCTCTAGATACAGAATTTTCTTTTTCATTTGCAGTAATTCTTTCTAAAGGGAGAAATCACTCAGTGTTTTTATTCAGTACCTAAAATATATAGCAAGGTAGTGAGGGCATACCACATGAGAGATAAGATATGAGCTTATGGATGAGAGATGAAATCACAGCAAAACATACTGTATGGAACTGTCTGTCAGAGAGGCTTATCTGTTGCTTGTCACCTAACATACACAGATTCTCACATACACCCACACACCACTACTGCTACTGTTGCTAGCAGTTTTAATCAGGAACTTTCCAACCAGGCTCTACTCACTTGCATGATATACCCTGTTTTCCTCCCCTGGGGTTGACTGGAATTCAGCATAGTCAAGCTATTGATTGAAACCTTCTGGAAAAAAATGTATTTAATATTTCTATGACTTCCTGTTGGCCCATGAATATATATATATATATATATATATATATATATATATATATATAGTGTATGTATATAGATTATAAATAAAATACATATATATTTTTATATATAAAAATAGTATATAGTATTTTTTCTATATTTTTATATTTTTATACACACACACACAGACAGGGTGGCCATAAAGTTTGCCTGCAATTTAAAATAGCGTGCAATTTAAAATTGAACATGCACTTTATGGCCATCCAGTAGATAGATAGTTAGATAGATAGATAGATAGATAGACAGACAGACAGATAGATAGATAGATAGATAGATAGATAGATAACCCGGCATAGTGACTCCTGGCCTGTGCAAGCCTGGAGTAGACTGATGAACCTGGGGGTAAGTTTTTCCTGCAGAAATTTGTTTCTATGAGGTGTGCCTGTGTGGCTGACTCTCCTCAGGACTGAACACTGAGCATTCACCTGTACTTAGAAGCACCACTTATAAGTAGTCAGGGTTCTCCAGAAAAACAAAGCCAACATTATATGTATAGAGATATAGAAACAGATTATTGTGAGGAATTGAATCACACAGCTACCGAGGCTGAGAAGTCCCAGGATCTGCTGTCTGCAAGCTGGAAGCCCAGAGAGTTGATGGTATAATTCCAGTTCAAGCCTAGGGACCCAAAAACCAGGAGCACAGATATACCAGAACAGGAGATGAGAGATGTAGCAGTTGCAAAAAAGAACAAATGTATCTGGGTGGAGTCCGTGGCTCAAAGGAGTAGGGTGCTGGCCCCATATACCAGACTTGTTGGGTTCAAACCCAGCCCCAGCCAAAAACTGCAAAAAAAAAAAAAAAAAAAAAAAAAAAAAAAGAACAAATTTATCTTTCCTCCACCTTTTTGTACTATTTGGACTCTCAATGAATTGAGTGATGCCTGCCCACGTTTGTTAGGTCAAAATCTTTTTTATTCAGTTTACTGATATAATGTTTATTTCTTCTGGAAACTCCCTCACAGACACAATCTGAAAATAATGTATTACCAGCAATCTGAGCATTTCTTAGCCCAGTCAAGCTGAGACACAAATGAGGCCATTGTGCTGTAAAAGTCATCTCTATGTCACATTTATAGAGATTTCTGCATCTTTATAAATTCTTGTGTGAGCTGAAGGGGGTATAGCTTGCTACCCGAGTTTTAAAAAATTAGCCTAGGTTACAAACACATAAAAACATTATAGTAGTCTTTGGATCTTGTAATATTTGTAGTATAGCTCTAGTTTTTATAATTTGTCATTTTTTTGACTTTGTGTCTCAGCCTAAAACTTCTCAACATAACAACAATATGATGTTAGCAATATGATACTTTAATAGCATCTAAGATCAGTTGCTTTATATTGTCAATGAATTAGTAGTAAAAGGAATGTAAAGAACAAGCCCGTTGCCAATTCTCATGTTGACTTTGCAGAAATTTTTCATTTTTAGTTTTATGTTTCATAATAGCATGACAATCAAATAGTTTAAACTTTTATTTTATTAACACAGTATTGTTTATTACAGGATAAAAATAGTAAAACCAAACAAGCTATATTATTTTAATAAAATTAAAGAATTTAAACATCTGTTTTTGGTAAAGGTGTTAATGAATCTATTAATTTATTAAATAAAGACTTTTGTTTTTAATAGAGCTGTAAGTTTAGCAATAAAGTAAATTATTATTTTAAAAGCTATCACATGTAGCTTAAATTCAACTTGACTTGACTCAAACATTCTTCTAGACCCTAAGATTCTATGAAGAAAGTCTATCTGACTGGACATTGTGAAGAGAACTAGTCTCTCGTCTTATGGTAGCTAGAGGTCTTGACTGATGTCTTTTATCAGAGTGGTGACAGAATTGTCTAGTTCATCTTACTGCTGAGAATTTAATTTTTAGAAGCTCATATGGCCTCACAGTCAGTTATTTTTATCATGAACTTTTTTTTAACTGGTTTATTCTAATGGAATAGAAGAGAGTTTTGTTTTGTTTTGAAATAGAGTCTAACTCTGTTGCTGTGGATAGAGTGCCATGGGGTCATAGCTCACAGCAACCTCAAACTCTAGGGCTCAAACTATCCTCTTGCCTCAGTCTCCCAAGTAGCTACCAACCACAGGCACCTACCATGATACCTGGCTAGTTTTTCTATTTTTAGTAGAGATGGAGTCTTGCTCTTGCTCAGGCTGGCCTTCAACTCCTGAGCTCAAGCAATCCCCTTGCCTCGCCTCCCAAACTGCTAGGATAACAGTTATAAGCCACCATACCTGGCTTATCATCAAATTTTGTTATAAAATCTTTAATGGAATCACACGGATCTAGAAACAAAGAATATGTTGACAAAAATTAAAATTAATTTGTTTGCTTATTTAGTTTTGGAAGTCTATGGTTGAGAAATTCAAATTTACTTTCTTAAACACTAGATGGCACTAAAAATATATCATGATAATTCTGTTATTCATCAGGGCCTATGGCCTCCTAAGATGGTGTTTTCTTTGGTTGTATTTTAACACTTAAAATAACTTAAGTATTCTCTACTTGTATCATTGATTACTGAAATATGTAGAGGATTAGCAAACTGTAGAAATAAACAATTATTCAAGGTATTATTTTAGTGGCCCATAGGCACCATGGGGTGTGTCAGTGACACTTCAGGCTTTATTATCCTGTGAGATTGTTCCCTTCTAAGTTCATTAAGAAAAAGAAATACACTGCAAGTAAAGATAATAAATAGGTTCTTGGACCATTTGATAATCTGATTATATATAAGGCATGAATCATACAAACACATTGGGGAAAGATCTAAATTCTTGACATACAATACTTCCTTCAACAAAAATAGCATAAAACTAATAATATGCCAGTATATTAAGGACATTAGTGACACATTTATCATCTGTCCAAGGAATATTTACAATTAGTAGTCCCTGCACAGGGTAATTTGAGCTACCTCTGCCTGAAATCTCACAATTTAAAGGCTTTCCTAAATTTGAATAGTATTCCTAAAAATTTACCAACATCAATAACGTTTTGTGAAGCTGAAAGGGAGTTTGATATGTTATCAATAATAAATTCCACTGAGCTGGGGTAGAGGAAAGTCTGAGTTATACTCTTTGTCAGACAGTGGTGTGATTAAGAAGTAGAGCCGATCGATGGGCTGTGTCAGTCACAATCTGAGCATTAAGATAGTTTCTGGATCTGGGGATTTTTATAGCATTTGCTGCTTTTAAAAGTTTTTGATTTGTTGTGACTTCTCTTCTCATTCCAAATGCATATTCATTTTTATATGTAATTTTATATTCTTTTTCTTTAATAAGACTGAAAATACTGTGTATGCCTCTGCCTGAGCAAACCTGGACTCATTCTGTTCTAATTCCTTCAAAGTCTTGCTACTACCTTGCTTCCATCTAACTCTCCAGCCTTACTGACACAGCCTTTTACTTTATATTTCTATAAAAAGTAATTATTCATTTTTATTTCATGTACTTTATGCTTTTTCACTCCTAGGCCTTTGCTTATGGTGTTTTCTTTGTTTTTTTATGCCTTTTCCTTGGTATCGCCTTTCTAATTTTCACTTACAAAGGTCTATAAGATCCGGGTTATTTATCAATTCCTTCTTGAAAAAGTCACTGATATCTCCCTCAAATATCCACATTTTCTCATGCTAGCTAAGAATAATTACTCAGTCATCTAGAAAACTGTATTTTTATTTCTTTTACAACACATTTCCATTGCATTGTGTATACATATATATATTTTGGGAATGTATTTCCTCTGTTGCGTTGCTAACTTTCAGATGAAAGGGCCTAAATATTACCTGTATTTGTGCCTCTTAAGTATTTAGCACGATTCCTTATACATCATCGAGAGCACATAAAGATATGTAAGATAAATTGAACACATAAAAGTTGTTTGAAGTTCACAGCATATGTTTTTCTCTGCTTATTTATTTGAACTTTTAATATATTGGTTTTAAGTATATTCTTTTGTTTAAAATACTATCTGCAACAACTGAAGACTTCTTGAATAAAATAAAGGGGAATGTTTTCTTCTATGTTAACAAAAAAATGTACTTTTAATTTAATATAGACGTCACAAGACTATAGTTTCCTCTTCCATCTTACTCTTGGTGTGTATCACACTACAGCCTATGGGCTAAATCTAAACTTTTACTGGAACAACAGCCACCCCCGTTCATTCTAACAATGTCTTTGGCTGCTTTCAGGCCAAGATGTCAGCGGTGAATAGTTGCGTCAGAGACTCTATGGTGAGTGAAGCCTAAAATATTTACTATCTGGCCTTTCAATAAAAAGGTATGCTGCTGCCCTGGTCTAAATCTTATTGGTCGGTAGGTAGACAGATTACTAGAAAGAAAAGTTCAAAAATTTTTAATGAAAAGCAAGTATAAAATGGGAGAACTGCTAAAATTTTATTTTTATTTTTTTGAGACTGAGTCTCACTCTGTTGCCCTGGGTAGAGTGCTGTGGTGTCATTGTAGCCCACAGCAATCCCAAACTCCTGGGTTCCAAGGAGCCTCTTGCCCCAGCCTCCTAAGTAGCTAAGGCCATAGGCATGTACTACCAGGCCTGACCAGTTTTTCTACTTTTACTAGAGGTGGGATTTCACTCTTGTTCAGGCTCGTCTGGTACTCCTGAGCTCAAGCATCAACCTGCCTCAGCTTCCCAAAGTGCTCGGATTACAGGTGTGAGCCTCTGTGCTGAGCTTAAAATTTTACTTTTAGAGCCGTGGTTTTTTCAGAGTGTTTGAGAGGTGAGTCGCGGCAGTTCTGAACCTTCCTAATGCTGCCGCCTCTTAATACAGTTCCTGTGGGTCATGACCCACGGGTTGAGAATCACTGGGTTAGTGTTTTCCTGGAGCATATGCCTCCTACTGGAAGATAAAAGAAGAAAAGGAGGCAGATAGCTTTAGCATTTTTGTTTCTCTTTGTTCAAGTTTGATTTGGGATCAGGATTAATTTCTATTAATGAAATCAAGATGTAGACCCTGAAATAATTTAATAGTTTTTTTTAGCCCTATTGCAAAGGGGTGAATTTAAAAACCTTCCCTAAAATGGGTGATTTCCAAACAATTAGAACAATATCATAAAATATAGTGTTCCTTAAAAGTGTTAATGAACTAGTGTGTTATAAACTTATGTGCATTTATAGACATAATGCAAAGAAAGCTGATACCAAATTAAAATACATACGCTGAAATAACAATAAATTTTTTAAAAAAATATTTCTTTCTTTCTTTTTGAGACAGTTTCACTATGTCACCCTCGGTAGGCTGTGGCATCACAACTCACAGCAACCTCAAACTCTTGGGCTTAGGTGATTCCCTTGTCTCAGCCTCCCAAGTAGCTGGGATTATAGGCACCACAATGCCCAGTTATTTTTTGGTTGCAGTTGTGATTGTTGTTTAGCAGGCCTGGGCCAGGCTCAAACCTGCAAGCCCTGGTGCATGTGGCCAGCGCCCTACTTCCTGAACTATGGGTGCTGAGTGCCAGCCAACTTTCTTAAACATGTTATATGACCCCCTTAAAGCTTTTATTACTATTAATCTCCACCTGCTTAAAATAATCTCTTGGCTTCTTTGATGCTACAGTGTTGCCATCTCTAACTTATCTATGTCTGATTTCTCCTTTTTTCCTTTCCTACTGAAAATTTGAGTATATCATAAATATACTGGGTTTCATATTTTCCTAACTCTTTACTCTCATTGCTGAGCCCCATTTTTACATGCTGTCAGCTTATACCTGTATGTAAACTATGCTTGACTTCTCATCTTTACTATACATCCCCCTTTTCTTAGTTTGAGCTCTATAAGTTTAAATGCTCATTGGAATGTAATTTAACTTTTTTGCCCCTTAGTAGTCCCCAGTTGCTGAAGTTATCTCGGTCCTGTCTTATACTTCCTTCTTTCATACCTTCTCATCATCTGCCAGAGTAAAACAAAGTTTTCCTCTTCTGTCCTAATCTCACTGCTGGCATCTTGGTCTAAATCTGTATTACTTCACATTTGCACAACACTGAGAACATTTCAATTATGCCAACTCTTTTTTTCTCCAGCCCATCTTACAAATTACTTAATATTAAATTAAATTTCATATTAAGTTTCTCTTTCAATTTGCTCTTTGAAAGAGAATATTCAGGCATCCTCCACCTATGGCCCGTGGGCCACATGCTGCCCACCAAGCACATTTATCTGGCCCACCAAGTGTTTTTGCCGCCACTACCTGTCCTGCTTAGCAGCCGACTCGTCCCGAGGCCCACAGTCTGGCCCTCCAACGGTCTGAGGGACAGTGAACTGGCCCCCTGTTTAAAAAGTTTGAGGACATGCATTCTGTTTATTGATTTTTTTATAATTTGATCAAAAGAAACAATTAAGTGTGGTAGAGGTTTTATTTATTCATTTCACAAATATTTAATTGAACACTAATGACATGCCAGGCACTATTCTACAGATATAGGAATAAACAAAAGAGAAGGAGATCTCCTGCCTTCATACAGTTTACATGGTAGCTAGAGGAAAGGATGATAAACAAGATCAGAAAGTGGAGTTATAGCTTGTTCATTCTAAGTACTAAAGAGAAAAATTATGATGGTGGAAGACATGAAATGTTGAAGGAAGACTCTAATGGGAAGATGATGTGAGTAAAGACATGAAGAATGTATAAGAGATAGTCATGTGGGAGAAGCACATTCCAGGGAGAAAAAACAAGGAACAGAGGAAATAAGCCTAATATGTTTAAGGAATACCAGAGAGGGCAGTGTCATCAGAACAGAAGGAACAAAACTGAGAGGAATGGTAAGAGGCTAGATCTCAGAGGGTTGTGTAGGTCATAGTGAAAACTCTGACTTTATTCTAAAGGAGATGCAGAGCCACTGGAGAGTTTTGTGCAGAGAAGGAACAACCTTAGATTTTAAGAGAATTGCTCTGGCCACTGTGTTGGGAACTAAGGGGAGAAAGTGTAGAAACAGAGAGAACTGTTAGAAGAGCACTGCGAGAACCCTGACGGTGAATTAGGGTTCCTAGGGAAGCCGACTCAGATTAGTGTTAGAGGTTTATTAGACCTCTTGAGATTGATACCTACGGAAGGGAAGGGAAGACAGTGGGATCTATTCACAATGGGAAAGTTGGGAAAATTTGCGTCACGTTCTAATGTCCAGATACCTCAACCCTAGGGGTATCACTGAAGATAGGATGGCTTTTTTTTAGACAGAGTCTCACTCTGTTGCCCCAGGCTAAAGAGTGTTGGCACCAGCCTATCTCACAGCAATCTTAAACTCTTAGGTTCAGGTGCTTCTCCTGCCTCAGTCTTCCAAGTAGCTGACACTAAAGATACCTGCCACAATGCCTGGCTAATTTTTCTCTATTTAGTAGACACCTGGTATCACTCTTGCTCAGGCTGGTCTCAAACTCCTGAGCTCAAGTGGTCCTTCTGGGAGCCAAGGAGAAGGAGGACCTTTATCCTCCCAGGTTAACTAATCATTGGATATGAAACACTCCAGGAAGAGAACGTGACCTTGGATGAAATAGCTTTTTTTTTTTCAGTGGAGTCAATTCCCAAAGAGAGCTGGCAGGTAAGTTACTTTCTACCAGAAGCAGAATACTCCCAGTAATTGAGGAAAATTAGTCCATCAGTCCTGAAGGGGTACCTGTGTGGTATATCACAGCATCCTCAGTACCAGGCTGGAGGTAGTAATGGCTTGGATGAGAATATTGGCAGTAGGGTGATGAGAAGCTTTCAATCTGTGAATAGATTTTGAAGGTAGAATCTGTAGGGAGCAAATTAACATTTTCTGATCAATTGTATTTGAGACATGAGAGAAATAGTGGAGGCAAAATTGACACCATAGCTTTTGGCTTCAGCAATTGATGCATGGATATTTCATTAACTGAGATGAGGAAAACTGTAGAAGGAACTTGTTGGAGAATGGATATAAAGGGGTGAGTTCTGGACATATTTAGTTGGAGATATCTATTAGACAGTGAAATAGATATATTTTTTTCAGGATTTAGTGAGATGTCCAGGCAGGATATGTAAATTTGAGTCACTAGTCATGAGACTGCATAAAATCATATAGGCTGTAAATCTAAATAGACAAGAAAAAAATATCTAGTGATTGACCACTGGGGCATTTTGAAATTTAGATCACAGAAATATAAGGACTAACTAGCAAAGGAGACTGAGAAGGAATATTTTAAATGCAAATGAATAATGATTCCATAGAGAATGGAAGGTTGCTGATATAAGAGAGAAACGAGTAACTTGCTGATGTTGAAGTAAAAGCTATATATTTTAGGATATACCATTTCATATCTGATAATGATGGCCTTAGCTGTAAACTAATCTTTTAATTAAAAACATATGTGTTATTTTATTCAATGCAACATAAAATATTGCTACAAGAAACTTTGCATGTAAATTATTATCTTACTTTGGCTTTCTCTCACATAGCCTTGACGCAAAAGCTTGAGTATGGAAGGTAATCCCACCAAATAAAGTGGAGGCAGTGGGGTAGGAAATACAGGGAAAAAAAAAAGCTGGTGCAGAATGTGGTAGAAAGCTATGGGCTCTGTGATATTAATTAACTTATTGTCCTACATCTCCAGATACACTCTTTCTTAACTGCTTTGCAATTAGGGATCTGGACCTGTTAAGTATTTTTTCTTTGCAGCAAGCATGATGTTATGCTTTGTAGTTGAGGGTGCTGGAGGGCTTTTGCACATGAAAAACAAGATTCTCTTGTTGGTTGCTGTGTGCTTCTCTCAATGGGTTCCTGCAGCAAGCTCTATCCTTTTTTTTGCAATGCTTGGTGCTCAGTAGCACACAGTGCCTTCTCGTGGGTAATTTCTACTGGTACAACCCTCAAAAGGCTTCATGGTGAAGTGCTGCTGTCAGAAACACAGAGTGCCACAATTAGAGGTCCCCTCCATGACTGGTTTCGCTGAGTACACACTCCGCAGGGAACTTTGTATAATAACACAGTGCCTCTGGCTAGGCATCTTCCGTGGTACCTAACTGGTAGTTTAGGAGTCAGCTCTGAAACATGCCATGTTCTTCTGGATAACTTACCCTGGCACTGCAGTAATCAATTTTCCAGTGAATTCTTCTAGTGTAGGATCTCCATGAATTCTGCCATTCAGTGAGCCAATTCTTTCCTTTTCAATAAGGTCTGAGTATCAAACTTGGGGGTGGGTGGCCTCTTCCTAGTGTGCTCTTTCTGCTCTAGGCCTGGGGGTTGCTGCCTTTATCTGCCATGCTTCTTCCATTTAGCAAATCTCTTATTTCTCCAATACTTTGTTAATTTTTATT
>CAUYQV010085152.1:0-11423 GCA_963574575.1 Galagoides demidoff | reverse complement strand
TTCTCACTTTGATGCTCCTGGTAGACTGCTGTGGCATAAGAGCTCAGCAACCTCCAACTCTTGGGCTCAAACAATTCTCTCATCTCAGCCTCCCCAGTAGCTGGGACTATAGGCACCCGCCACAACACCCAGCTATTTTTTTTTTTTTAGAGACAGGGTCTCGCTCTTTCTCAGACTGGCCTTGAACTTGTGAGCTCAGGCAATCTACCTGCCTCAGCCTCTCTGAGTGCTAGGATTATAGGCGTGAGTCACTGTGCCCAGCCAGTGTTAATTTTCTAAAAAATGAGAAATGTGAGCCTTATTTTTGTGTGCCTTACAATTTTTTTTTTTTTTTGAGATGGAGCCTCAAACTATCCCTCTGGGTAGAGTGCCATGGCATCACAGCTCATAGCAACCTCCAACTCCTGGGCTCAAGCGATTCTCCTGCCTCCGCCTCCCAAGTAGCTGGGACCACAGGCGCCCGCCACAACGCCCGGCCATTTTTTGGTTGCAGCCATCGTTGTTTGGTGGGCCCAGGCTGGGGATTCGAACCCGCCACCTTAGGTGTACATGGCTGGTGCCTTAGCCGATTGAGCCACAGGCGCCGAGCCACAATTCTTTTATTATAAGAATAATGAAAATAAAATTGTCCACTACTAAATTTTGAATGGCCAACCAAAAGCATTTGTTATTTTGAATAAGGTAATAATGTTAACTACCTCTTACTATTATATAATCTAAAACTGTTAAAACCTTTTCCTGGTTTCCCAAAAACTAACATTTGATCAACACAAACACTTTATTTAATGTACATTTACTGAGTCTTTTTGTAGTATAGTAACAGCTTCTCAATTTGCTATTTGCCTTTAATTTTGTGTGTAATTTTGACATTCAAATTGTTAATTTGTATGTTGTCAAGTCCATCTCTTTAAGCTTAAAAAGTCCTTGTCACCCCAAGATTAAATATTCATCTCTATATGTTATTTTCTTTTTAACATTTCAGTTTGTTTGGAAGTTGAGTATGAAATATGACATAAGGGCCTAGCATGATTTTTTTCCCCATATAATTTTCCCAACACCAATTATTGGTTAATGCATTCCCACTCCATTGAGTTGGATTCCTTCATTTATCATACACACATCTGTTTTGTCCAATTAACTTGTCATTCTTCTACCAACATAACTTTTCATTACTACCACTTGATAATCGATTTTAATAATAGCTCAAGTTTTTTGCTGTTCTTTTTTAATCTTGGTATCCTGACAGATTCTTGAAGAAGTGTAGACTTTCATTTTTCAAATCCAAAAAAAAAAGTCAAATGAGATTTTGGTCGGGATTACATTATGGTTATAAACTAATTTGTTAAGCCTTAACATTTGCCAAATCAGTCTTCCCATCCCATTTCCACAAATCTTCATTTAGATCTCATAGCGAAGCTCTCGAAGCTTTCTGTGTGGACTTGGGAGATGAGTCTCACCTCGAGTCTGATTACACTGCTCTGTGGATGCCACTCCCATGCTACTAGAGACCAGATTCCCATTTTGTTTCAAAAGAAATTAACACGCAGAGTTAAGAAACAAGACATGTGCCTGGTGCCATCTCCCTGCCCCTCACATCAGCCGTCCTTGCCTTTCCTTTAGTGTCTGCTTTTTTTGTTTGAACTACATCAAGTTGAGTTTTTGTCACAAGCAAACTGAGTACTGATTAACATTCAAATTGTTAATTGAGAAAGGAATACTTTCCTCTGATTAAGCAATCTGTGCCCTGTATCATCCGTTTGCCCTCCACATACAGGGAAGGCTGGCCCGAACTTGCCAGAGGATTCCCCTGCTCTCTGGGTTCCTGTTTTTGTCAGGCTGATGAGCAGGTCTAGTGGAAGACAGAGGAAACCAGAAAGAGAGCTCCAAGTATTTATTTCCCTGGCTCTCTCCCTGTGAGTTTGGACTATGTTCTTCAGCCAACCTAAAGTTTCTCTCCAAATGGCCTCTCCTATGTGGTCCCCTCTCCTTCTGCTTCAGAGGTGGTGACAGTTTTGCTGCTACTGACTTCACCTACTGCATTCATCTCCGTGGTCCCCCTGTTCTGCTCATTTCCTTGTAAATATCCTTGATTTATCTTACTTTGAGTGTGCCATCTGTTTCCAGTTGGGGACCTGGCAGTAATAAAGCCAACAGCTGTATCAGTATAAAATAAACTCATTATTACATCAAAAGTGACAGGTTATCTAAGACAGCAACATTTTCAGTATAGTAGCAACTTAGACAAAAGTAAGTAGAGGACATGCCAAACCTTGAGAATATTCAAAACTCTGAAGCTGGAATCTTTAAAAGTTATAAAATTATACATATACACAGAGCGTGCCAAAAAGTATTGTTAATGCTACATACTGATAGCATTTCTTATCTTGTATCCCTTGTAATTGCGGATCAAACATGACTTGTAGTTTTTGTCTCATTTATTTTGATGTTCTGTTGTTAGGCAAATACACATTAAGAATTGTGTGTCTTCTTGGAGAATTAACCCCTTTATTATTATATTATGCCCTTATTTATCACTGATAACTTTGAAGTCTGTTCTGTCTGAAATAAACATATCGTCTCCTATTTTCTTTTCTTTTTTTGCAGTTTTTGGCTGGGGCTGGGTTTGAACCCGCCATCTCTGGCATATGGGGCCAGCGCTTTACTCCTTTAAGCCATAGGTGCTGCCCCTCCTATTTTCTTTTGATTAGTGTTAGCATAGTATATCTTTGTCCATTTGTCTCAGTCCATTTGTGCTGTTATAACAAAATACCATAGAATACCATAGGGTGGCGCCTATGGCTCAGTGAGTAGGGCACCAGCCCCATATACTGAGGGTGAAGGGTTCAAATCCGGCCCCGGCCAAACTGCAACCAAAAAAAAAAAAAAAAGCCGGGCATTGTGGTGGGCACCTGTAGTCCCAGCTACTTGGGAGGCTAAGACAAGAGAATCACCTAAGCCCAAGAGCTGGAGGTTGCTATGAGCTGTGACCCTCTACGGAGGGGGACAAAGACTCTGCCTCTAAAAAATAAAAAATAACAACAAAATACCATAGGTGATTTATAAAAAACAGAAACTTGTTGACTCATAGTTTATGGGCTGGGAAGTCCAAGATCAAGACACCAATAGGTTCAATTTTTGATGAGGGTCCCAATTTCTTCCAAGATGGTGGGTGGTGCCTTGACCACTGTGTCTTCGAAGGAAGGAATGGAAGGGCAAAAGGGGACAAATATCTTTTATGAGGTAACTAATCTCATTCATAAGAACTTTGCCCCCGTGACTTAATTACCTCTTAATCCCAGCTCTTAATACTATCACATTGGCAATTGAGTTTCAACATAGGAATTTTGGGGAATACCTTCAGACCCACACCACCATCCATTTATTTCTAATCTCTATGTTTCTTTGTATTTAAAATGCATTCTTGCTGACAATATGGTGTTGGGGCTTGTGATGCACTCTGACAATCTCTGTCTGGTTATTTGACACATTTAGACTATTGACATTCTAAGTGATACTGATAGAGTAAAAATTAGTATCTACCATATTTGTTATTGTTTTGTCTGAGTTCCTTGATCTTTGATCTATTTTCAAGTTCCCTTTTTCTGCCCTTTGTGATTTTAACTGAGGATTTTATGTGATACTATATTCTCTCCTATCTTAGACTATCAGTTAAACTTTTAAAAATGACTTTTTTAGTGGTTTTTCTACTGTTTGCAATATATATTTACAGCAAATCTAATACACCCTTCTGGATCTTTCCTTTTTTGTTTGTTTTGTTTTTTCAGACAGAGTCTCATCACCCCAACTAGAGTGCAAAAGTGCTGTCATAGCTTACTGCAACTTCAAACAATTGAGCTCAAGCAATCCTCCTGCCTCAGCCTCCTAAACAACTGGTATGAAAGGCACGTGCCACCACACTGGGCTAATTTTTCTGTTTTTTTGTGAGACAGCTTCTCACTCCTCTCAAACTCCTAACCTCATGCAATCCTCCCACCTTGGCCTTCTTAAATACTAGGATTATAGGCATGAGCCACCAGGCTGGCCTTGGATCTTTATTTAGCTATAAAATGAAATAGATCATCTCTCACAGGTTGTTAGGAGGTTTGGATAAATGATATACCTGTCTGTACTCTCTACTGTGCCACCCAAATTACTTATTTCAAGGGGCCCTTTAGGTCCTTTCTATCTGTGACCTATTAAAATTTGATCTCAGGCTCGGTGCCTGTGGCTCAAGTGGCTAAGGCGCTCAGCCACATACACCTAAGGTGGAGGGTTTGAATCTAGCCCGGGCCCACCAAACAACAATGACGGCTGCAACCAAAAAATAGCCGGGCATTGTGGTGGGCACCTGTGATCCCAGCTCCTTGGGAGGCTTAGGCAGGAGACTCGCATAAGCCCAGGAGTTGGAGGTTGCTGTGAGCTGTGATACCACAGCACTCTACCCAGGGGAACAGCTTGAGGCTCTGTCTCAAAAAAATAAAAATAAAGTAAATAAATAAATAAATAAAATTTGATCTCAGAAATAAACCTCCAGACTTTGAGGTAAATATAACAGATAATAATGAAAGGGTTAATCCCAGGCCTTCTGCGGTGGCTCACACCTGTAACCCCAGCACTCCAGGATGTGGGTGGATTGCCTGACCTCACAGGTACAAGACCAGCCTGAGCCAGAATGAGACCCCCTCTCCAAAAAATAGCCCGAAGTTGTGGTGGGCACCTTTAGTCCTAGTTACTCAGGAAGCTGTGGCAGGAGAATCTCTTGAGCCCAAGAGTTTTGAGGTTGCTGTTAGCTATGATGTTACAACACTCTACAGAGGACAACAAAAAGAGACTGTCTCAAAAAAAAAAAAAAAAGTGGGGGGGGGGGGTCATCCCCTAGGTGAACGAAGTTGGGAGATGAAATCCAGTTAGGATGAGCAGGCAACCACCAAGGAATAGAACTGTTTTGTCTCGCCTGCACAGTGTTTGGGGGGAAAGAAATTAGGTTAGATGCTAATGTTTAAAATCAGGATATTTCACACTGACATTTAGATTTAAAACTTCTAATTCTGACAGGACCACTATCGAGTGAGTACATGGCTACCCCTTTAAAAGAGCACAGGCCCTCAGGGGCAGGGCTGGGTGGATAAGAGGCCAGGCATTTAAAGCATCGGGTAGCGCCTCAACGGCAGCGCTCTGGCCCCATATGCTAGAGGTGGTGGGTTCAAGCCCAGCCCCGGCCAAAAACTGCAAAAAAACCCACTCTGCATCAACTGGGGTGCCGTAAATGAGACTAACTTCTTAATTCATCTTGTAGCAAATTGAGGCTGAGAGCATTTACAGACACCTAGGATAGGTGCCTAGAATAGGTGTCTCGCCCTCTGCTCTCAGCACCGGGACCTGAGGACTCAAGAGTCAGGAGCTGAGACACTGGCTTGAATCTGCTTCACCCGGAACGCACGTGGTTGGAGCCTGCTTCTTCCTCCAGGGGCAGAGCAGGGTCCAGCGGCCGCGCCTCCGAGGCACAGGACGTCCTCCTCGCCCAGTGTCCGCGCGACCAGGAGCGAACCCGCCAGGGGACAGCGCGGGCTAGTGCTGGGTGTACGCAGCGGGACAGCCGGGGGCGACCGGGTGAGCCGGGAGAGAGGTAGCTATTTCCCGGCCGGCCAAGTTCACCGTGGCGGCCACACCCCCTCACCGCGGCCAATCAGCGCCCGCCGCGCCCCTCTGCGCCCGCCCACCTAGTTCTGCAGCGCTCCTCGGTGCACTCCGGCCCGGACGCGAGCGGTCGGCGCGGGCATGGTGCGCGGCAGGGTCTCCCGGCTCTCGGTCCGCGATGTGCGCTTTCCCACGTCGCTTGCGGGCCACGGCTCGGACGCCATGGTAAGCGCCGACCGAAGACCCGGGCCCGCTTAGGCGCGCGGGGGCGTAGGGGGTGCCCCAAGGTTCCCGGGGAGGTTTCCAACTTTGGAAATCGTGTTTCTGTGAAGTGGGAGGCGGGCATGGGAGAAGATAGACAGTATAAGTATCCAGAAACTGTCCATCCTCCTGGGTTTTCTTCTTTTCTGTACTTTTAAAATCTCTTTCCTAGTGTTTACAACGTCCTGGTTTTACATGTATGATTCATATTTTGCTGGAAATTGTAGAATACATAATATGCAACAACAGCAAAATGGTTTGGTTGGGTCTCCACCAATGAAACCCTAAAAGACAGAGCTGGCTGCTTCTGTATCGAGGACTAGAAGGGATTTGTGGTGATGGAGGCCAAAAGGCCCGAGGCTGGGCGTTTTGAGTGGTGGTACAACTTGCTGAGTGACTTAGAAAAGACTCAAACCTCTCTGGGGCCCTTGGGCCCATTTACAAAATGAAGGTGTCACAGGCTGATAACACCAAGCACATGATAACTCTGGGTCACTGAGAGGACGCCCTCATGAAACTGCCTGCAAACATGGAAAGGATTTGTCACTGTAAAGAGTTATGCAAATATCAGTCTTAAGTGATGTGATAAAGTAACTTTGACTCCAGGACTTTGACTCCTACGGAATTGCTGAAGAGCTTTTTTCCCTTACTGAGAATTGTTGGAAAGATCCTCTGTGGCCTCCCTCCTACCCCTACATCCAGTGCAGTAGTTCCCAAAGATAGTAGGAGACTTACTTTCGGGGTCTTAAGGGGGCCCCATGGTGGCCACAGTAGAAAGACAGTTATATAGTAAGGCGTGAGAAACATCAAATGCTAGGAAAATGGTCCTGTAAGGAGGAGGGGGAATGGGGTCAGGGAGGGCTCCCCAGGGACTCCTGTTTGCACTGTACTATTTTACTTTGTAAACTGAGTGGATGGATAACAAGCTGGTGTCCATTACATTATCTGTACTCTTTGTGGACCCAAAATAAAGGCTTCTCATTAAAATGTGCTAAACAGAGGGCAGGTGCAGCGGCTCACACCTGTGATCCTAGCTCTCTGGGAGGCTGAGGTGAGTGGATTGTTTGAGCTCAGGAGTTTGAGACCAGCCTGAGCAAGAGTGAGACTAAAAATTGGGAACAGGCTCGGCGCCTGTGGCTCAATTGGCTAAGGCGCCAGCCACGTACAGCTAAGGTGGCGGGTTCGAATCCCCAGCCCGGGCCCGCCAAAACAATAATGATGGCTGCAACCAAAAATGGCCTGGCGCTGTGGCGGGCGCCTGTGGTCCCAGCTACTTGGGAGGCAGAGGCAGGAGACTCGCTTGAGCCCAGGAGTTGGAGGTTGCTATGAGCTGTGATGCCATGGCACTCTACCCAGGGGGATAGCTTGAGGTTCCGTCTCAAAAAAATAAAAAAATTAAAAAATAAAATAAAATAAAATAAAATAAAATTTTAATTTTAAAAGTATCAAAAATTTAATTATTAAAATCTTTCACACATTTTCTCCATACATAAAAGGTACTAAATAAATTACATTTAGATTTCCTACTCCTATATATATATACACATACATATTTTAAAAATCAGATATTTCTCATTTAAGTAGAAATGATTTAAAGTGAGGGAGATGGGTAAGGGATGAACTATATGTGCAATTCAAATTAACCAAAAGCCAAATATACACAGAGTGAAATTTTCCTAAAGGGAAAAAAATGAAAACTATACTTTTCTTGATATAATTTTAATTCCTATTTCTATTAATCAAAGTAGATTTAACTAATTTTTATATAATAACCTAGTTATTTTATGTGGAATACCATATGCGACACATGAAAAAATCCTGAAAATGAATAACTACAGATTAATTAATAAGATAACAAAATTTAGGGGGAAAATTCTCTCTAGCAAAGTCTGACTCTTTTGATATGTAAGTCTGTGAGTTTGTACAAGTGATTTAACCTCTAGTCTTCAGTTTCCTCTCTAAAATGGAAATAATAACAATAATACTACATCGGGCTATTATGAAAATGAATTAACACAGGTAAAATCTCTCAGTCACTATCATGCACATTAAGTGCTTAATAATCATTAGATATTATAATCATTATTACTTTTCAAAGCAATGCACAACTTAGATGTTTTCTTGATTATAAAAAGATTTATTTATTATTTGGGACCATGGAATCCTAATCTGAACTTCCTCGATTCCATCACAGAAAATCACTTCTTAAGCTTCTTACACTAGTACACCATGGAATAGCTTCCAAGCAGTACTATCTTCTACTGGAGATTCACATATTGATTTAACAACCTATATTCTGCTTAATATATGCCTGACCCTGTTTCAAGCATTTTTTATTTCACTGAATACTCAGAACAACTCTATGAGGTAGGCAGATACTATTATTTTCTTCATTTACAGAGATGAAAACTGAGGCACAGAGAGGTTAAGTTATAGGCACAAATAAAAACAACTAATAATTAGGAGAGCCAGGATTTAATCCAGGCAGTCTAGATCCAGAGTCCATGCTCTTAATAACCACTATGCTATGTAGCCTCTACGTGGATATTTAAATAAGCAAAATTTGACTAATATTCAGACCACAGTTCTCATTTGCACATTTTTCTCATTCTTTAAACTTTATTCTATATTGCCAACATATTCTTACTTAGGTTCAAGAGTTGATTTTTTTTCTGTCAAAGTCCCACTCCCTGGAGAGGAAACAAAATCATCTTCATATGAAATACTGCTTAGAGGGGTTGTGATGGCATTGAAAGGCCGTGATGCTGATATTCCTCTGTCTAACTTATCTTCAAACCCTGTCCAAAATAACAATTGAAGCATGGTTAAAAACACAAACAAAAGATGTAAGCAAAGTATCTACATATGAAGATTAACCACATGGCCTTGGACACATTTCAGTTTGATTTTATTAGTTTTCTTCAATTTACCTTTGTATGTAACAACAGATTTTTAACTTTTTACTAGAAAAATTTTCATACATACATGTAAACAGAAAAAAAATTGTATAATGAAACCAATGCATTTATTATCGAGCTTTAACAGTAAGTAATACATGACCAATCTAAATTAAACCTCATATTCCCCCCATCTATCACTCCCACCCAAGCTACTTTGAAGCAAATCCTAAATACTATCTTATCTCTAAATATTTCAGTGTAACTATAAAATCTTAATAAAAATCTAATAGAAGAATTTAAGAATTCAATTTTCTTATTTATAAAATGAGGGAGGTTATTCTTTTTTTTTTTTTTTTTTTTGAGACAGAGTCTCATTTTGTCCCCCCTAGTAGAGTGCCATGGCATCACAGCTCACAGCAACCTCCAACTCTTGGGCTTAAGTGATTCTCTTGCCTCAGCCTCATGAGTAGCTGGGGATACAGGTGCCTGCCACAACACCTGGCTATTTTATTCTGTTGTTGTTGTAGTTGTCATGGTTGTTTAGCAGGCCTGGGCCAAGTTTGAACCTGCCAGCCCTGGTGTATGTGGCTGGTGCCCTAGCTGCTGAGCTACAGGCACTGAGCCAAGGAAGGTTATTCTTTTAAGCACTTTGCTTTCATCAAAAGAAATCAAGAGATCTTTCAAAATCAAAAGAAATTTAGATTAGTACCAATAAAAACAAGTGGCACATAAGAGAGCAATAGCATATAAAGGTCTGTGCAAAACAATAGTAAGTGCCTAAATATGAATTCTAGGAAAAAAGCAATGTGATACCCAGTTAAGCATAAGATGAACAGGTAAAATCAATTCATCTGTTAAACAGTTTGTTCATTATAAAGAGTAGAAATCTCCAACATGGAAATTCTGAGGTTATGTTAGCATAGGATAGGCAGAATTCACCTACCGCAGGAAGAAGAGAGAAAGGGACTTAAAGGAATTTAGTCTATCACAGAAAAGGAAAGTTGTATTGCAGAATTTCAGGCATAAAAAGGGAACATTAGAAGTTTATTGGTTTAGGACTCAAATACACAGCTACATTATTATTCGAAATCTGACTGCTATTAAAATTAGTTTTAACAAAGAATAACAATTTATCTTAAGATAACATATAAATGGTATAAGCCTTACTTATTTTTCTCACCTTTTCCATATAACTGATATGATTTTGTAAAAATATTAATGACACTATTTGGACTTCCCTTTGCCAATTCTTCCCATGGTCCTCTGCTTTGTACACCACCTATTTGACCATAAAGTGGTGAGAATTTTTCAGCTTCCTTCTGAAACTCTTTGATGGGTTCATAAGTAGTTCTTTCTCCAGCACAAAATTCCTTTTCTTTTAAAATTTCTGCTACCGTCAAAAGAGGCCGTCCACCCTGGCCTCCCTCTTCTTCAGAGAGACTTCCCTCACTAAGAAGAGGACCTTCACTGACTGAATCTAGGCTGGAACCAAGTGACCTTTTGGCTCTGTCTTGAGAACTGGTTTGCATATCAGAGCTGGAAGAGTCAGTACGCCTCTTACACAACTGTGCCAGCAGCCCTTCTGGTTTAGGACCAGGGGATCTCATTCTAAAGCTTGATATGGCGCTCTGAGGTCTTATCATCTCAGGAAGCTTTTTAAATTCACTAAGGTTGCCAACACCTGGAAGGTCATCATCAAAAGTTGCATGAGATACACAAGTTCCCAGCATCTTCTGGATTCGGGCAGAGAAAACATCTTCAGCATCATCTTTTACAGGTGGACTTAGAGGCTTGGCCCAAGATCCATCGTCTTGAGGGGTTTTCTGCACATCATACTCAGTATTCCATGTTGACCCATAGTTAATGTTGGCCCCAGCTAATTTCTTGGCTTCACTTTCAATTCTGCTGGACAAAGAAGCAGCTGTTGCTTTCAAGGCTTCAATACGATCCAATTTACTCTTATATTGGCTGGCACTAGGTTTTAACAAGGCATCTGGTTGAGCAGCTGGTGAGGTCACATATGGTTGAGGTGTAAAAGTTAATGGCCCTGAAGCTACATTATGATTCTTCCTAGTTGGTAAAATAGACTCAAAATCTTTATGCAACATTCCTACATGCTCTAGATTCAAGAGATGGGAGAGTAAATTTCCAGCTGTTCCAACAAGAGGCTGCGGTTGAGAATGGTGAACTCGGGGGCTCAATCTATCAGGATGTATCCATGTAGGTTCCATCAAGTCCCTTCTGGAAATGAAAAGTCACAATATGTTAGTTAACTATAACACCATTTTTAAAAAGTTTCAAAAAAATAAAGATCACTTGTAATTAAATAATGAAAAAGAGCCCCTAGTAATATTTCATTTAGAATTATACCCTTCCGGCTCGGCGCCTGTGGCTCAATTGGCTAAGGCGCCAGCCACATACACCTAAGGTAGCGGGTTCGAATCCCCAGCCCGGGCCCGCCAAACAACAATGATGGCTGCAACCAAAAAATGGCCGGGCGTTGTGGCAGTCGCCTGTGGTCCCAGCTACTTGGGAGGCAGAGGCAGGAGACTCGCTTGAGCCCAGGAGTTGGAGGTTGCTATGAGCTGTGATGCCATGGCACTCTACCCAGGGGGATAGCTTGAG
>CAUYQV010085151.1:0-22857 GCA_963574575.1 Galagoides demidoff | reverse complement strand
TTTTTTTTTTTTTTTTTTTATACGGAGCCTCAAGCTATCCCCCTGGGTAGAGTGCCATGGCATCACAGCTCATAGCAACCTCCAACTCCTGGGCTCAAGCGAGTCTCCTGCCTCTGCCTCCCAAGTAGCTGGGACCACAGGCACCTGGCCATTTTTTTGGTTGCAGCCATCATTGTTGTTTGGTGGGCTGGGCTGGGGATATGAACCTGCCACCTTAGGTGTATGTGGCTGGCACCTTAGCGGATTGAGCCACAGGTGCCGAGCCCTGACGTCTCATTAGGAAGGACCAGCATAACTGCAAACCCAAGCCCTCTTCTCCATTCTCACTTTCATTGTCTTCTTTCTAATTTACTGCTCAAATCTTATGTAAATCACTCACTCCCTCTAAGGGTAGGGGGAATGGATTTTCAACTCTAAAAATAGTACTGTGAGAAGAACAGTGTAAGACAGTGATTTGAAAATGACTAACCCAGAGCCTAACACACAATGTAGCTTTCAGAAGCAGCAGCGGCATCTTCTTTGTCGTTCCGATCATGTCTCTCTTGTGGTAAGTATTCAATAAATACGTGTTAATTCATTTGCTGTCAAATATGGTACCCAAGATTAAATCACGTAGAAAAGCAAGATTTTTAAAAGTGTCCTTCTAATCTTAATTACTTTTTCATATAACTTACTCCTCACTAACCTCACAAACCTGAAGCAATATAGGAAAAGCAAAGTGTTAATTTAGGCAGTTTTGGGTGACATTGATTAATGCAGAAAGATATTACTCACTAATTACAGACAGAACCCCCTCATTTGAACTCAATAACAGTTTTAATTAAAATTCTTAGTCTCCCAAAGCATGGCTCCCTTAACCTGGTTTAATTATTCGGTGGGTCTTGCCTATGACCTTGTGTTAATTTGCATAGTACTAAACATGTTTCTCTATTTGTCTGGATATGTACTATTATGGAGAAATTTCACATTTTAGCTAAAATCAACATTAACCAAAGATGCCAGCTGATTAATTGGTCTTAGGGATGTGTCATGCAAGCACTTAAAATGCAAATACAGAGTGGACTTTAATGGCTAATATTTAATAATGATGTGGAATATTTCAGCAGGTTCACATAATTTTCGTTAAATGTGAATTTATTAATACCACTTAAATTGTGCAATATCAGAAAGCAGTCTTCTTCTAAATAGTTTGTACCCTGTGTTGTTCCAAGTTGGCGGATAAATCAAATATAGAGTCTATGTCAAAATTGAAATGAGCATACTACTTTTTAAAATTTAATATCAGTTGCAAAGCTGCAAGTAACTCTACTTCAGGAATTTACCCTATTGCTTCACAAATACGTGTGCAAGAAGGTTTTACACAGAATAATTTTGTACTAAAGAAAACCTAAAAAGGACATGAATGTCTTTCTTTTTTTTTTTTTTTTTCTTTTTTAAGACGGAGCCTCAAGCTATCCCCCTGGGCAGAGTGCCATGGCATCACAGCTCATAGCAACCTCCAACTCCTGGGCTCAAGCGAGTTGCCTCCCAAGTATCTGGGACCACAGGCGCCCGCCACAACACTCGGCCATTTTTTGGTTGCAGCCATCATTGTTGTTTGGCGGGCCTGGGCTGGGGATTCGAACCCACCACCTTGGGTGTATGTGGCTGGCGCCTTAGCCACTTGAGCCACAGGCGCCGAGCCACGAATGTCTTTCCATAGTATGCATCTGTACAGTGAGGCAAACACGTGAGGACATTCGCGAAACCATGTTCACGGTACACTGTGCCACATTGCAGGTAAGTTGCAGAGACGACAAAAAGAGCTCATGCCTATCACAAGGATGTGATTTGTTTATGCGAGGATGCAGAACTTAGGGAAAGTGAGGTGATAGCACAGAAGAGGAGCAGGCACAGCCTGCCTGAGTGCAGCTCACCCCTTGGCCTGGGTTTCCCACAGGAAAAGCCACTGCCAAAGATGCTCTCCATCCAGGTAGGGCCCTGCTGACATTAATGAAGAACTGAATTCTTACTTTGTCACTGGCTTTATATCCGGCAGTCTCTGCGGCCATTCCAGAAGAACTTGCTCTAAGAATCCATACCTTCTGTTTATAGTAGTGTTTACAACATGTATACCCAGTAGTTGAGGTGAACTCTGCAAGACCTCCTCCCAGTGAAAGAGAGAACATAGAACTGGTGCCTGGACACCTCTATCAGCATTTCTGCATTGGGCTCTCTGGAGTCTCAGGAAGCCTGTCCTTTCTATAATTGCTTTTAAAAGAAAAGATAAAAGAAAGAATGAAAAGGGAAGGAAGGAAGAAAATAAGAGAGTAAAATAAATTTTTTAAAGTCAGAAATATTAAACCTTCTGTTTCCTGTTAGGAAAAAAAAATAAGACAGAACAATTAATCTAGTATTCACCTAATCAATAGCTATCTAATTGTTTTAGATATTACTCAGCTTATATTGAGTGACAAAGCTGAATATTCTCCATATCTCTTTTTTAATCTCTTATTCTCCTTATTCTTAGAAGAATGCATATATCCAAAGGCCTCATCCCCCCAAAAGAAAGAAGGCATATAAAACAGATAGGTGGTAAATTTATAATAAAATAAAAATCAAATAAATAATTTAAGATTAGTCTTTCTTTAGCTGTGGCACTGCATCCATACATGTCAGGCTTTTTCTTATCTTTAAGACAAGATTTGTTAAAATGAAGACACAATTGAATTCTCTAGAGCCTATGGCAACACACATCGCTAAGGAGACACTCCCAAAGTCACGCATACCTGTAAATATCATCTGCCCTCTGAATAAGCATCACTCATTTCAGGAAAAGGAAAATGAGAAATGTTTTAAAATAGCATAAAGAAGAAAGAGCAATGCCCACATCCGTGGGACACTTGCTCCACTCACTACCCACGCTATACGATGATTCTGAAACCTCAAGCTCAAATGTGAGATATATCATTAGTAGAAGAAAAAAGATTCCCATACACATTACTTTAACATCTGCAGTTTGACTAAACACTTTAGAAACAATAGATTATAAATTAATAGAATTATAAGATAGAAAGAGAATTTTACCTTCACTTTCTGAAGAGATATAAAGACAAAAAACAGGATGACACTTGAAACGGCCCAAGGTAAGTCTGACTTATGTATGCAAGATCAGGAAATGATAAAGTCACACAGGAGCCCGAACCACCTTTTCTGCTCCAGGTCTTCATCTCAGTATACTTATACTAGAAATTCTAACTTTTCTGAAAGAAAGGAATACGACTCCCTTGCTTTCTCTTTCCTCTCTTTCCTGCCCTGAATCTGACAGACAATTTTTGATAGTTTATGAATTGTATAAGGTAAAACATCATCAGGATAGTGGAGTAGAAATGGTACAAGAGCCTAGGTCCCTGGTGGCATTTCTAAGCTATGGGCCATAAGTCAGTGGTCAACTAATTCTAGACTCCACGTGTGAGAAAAATAAATGCTTTTAGAATTGAATTCTTGTGAGCTAGATATTTTTGTTGCTTGCAACCGAATATGTTCCTCAATCGTTATTTCTCAAATGGGACTGTTCACAGGAATCACAGGGTAATCGTTCAAAATCCAGTTTTCTAGGTATCTCCTTTAGAAATTTTATTACTGTAGGTTTGGGATAAGAGCCAGAATCTATATATTTAACAAGCGTTCCGAGTGGTCTTTAGGTGTTTTCAAACTTAAAAAGCGTTTGGTAACCCAACTGCTACCAGTTGCCTAGAAATTCGTCTTCATTCTGCACATGGTGTTTGTCCACACAACCTTGAGGCAGGCCAGAAAAACTAGAGAGGTGAGAAATGTTCGCAGGTGTTTCTTGTACCTTCCCTTCCCTGATGGCTGGGTTCCCGCCACTTTACCTCACTCACCACTGTTCACCACCTTTCCCAATTTCCGTTCTTCTACCTGCCAGAATTCTCACTTTCCCTGGAATATGCCCTTCTCATGTGTCACTTTCTCACTTTATAGTTCCCCTTCTATGCTTCTGTTCCTCTTTATTCTATGATTGACTCTCCCTGAGAAGCCATTTGCAATCCCATATTATGAAGAATTCCCTATAAAAATAAATTATATTGTACTATGTTTGGGAGATAAACTTGATGGGGTAAACAGCTGTACACAGCAGCACTGTGCAAATAAGTTTAAAGCAAAATCCAACCAGCTGCTCAGCATGAACCCTCTGAGAGCTGAGATCAGCTGTTGAGCTACCCAGCCCTGCAGTTGCCCTCCAGAAAGTCAGGTTTGCTATAGGAGAGATGAAAGAACAGGAGAGCCAGGTGATGCAGGCAGGGGCAGCAAACTGTGCCCTGTCCAAAAACAGATAGGATAATGATAATCTTTCTTTCCAGACATTTACATGATTCATCAGCAGCAAACCAAAAATGATTCTAGGGGCTGCTTTATTGAAAGGAGAACATTGATATCAACATTGCTGAAACATGGATGTACATACATATCTCACTTTTTAAAACAAAGTAACAGAAGTTGGACATAGAAATTAAAATCACCTTTCCCTTGGGAGGCTGTAAGCTTATTCTTTTCTGACAAAACAACTTCACTTAGGAGATTCTGGGGGTTTCTCATTTTTTCTGCAAATGTTGTATATTTCTTTTTTTAAAAAAGGTAAAATTGGCTCAGCGCCTGTGACTCAAGTGGCTAAGGCGCCAGCCACATACACCCAAGGTGGCGGGTTCAAATCCAGCCTGAGCCCGCCAAACAACAATGACGGCTGCAACCAAAAAATAGCCGGGCGTTGTGGCGGGCACTTGTTGTCCCAGCTACTTGGGAGGCTGAGGCAGGAGACTTGCTTGAGCCCAGGAGTGGGAGGTTGCTGTGAGCTGAAATGTCATGACTCTCTACCCAGGGGGACAGCTTGAGGCTCCTGTCTCAAAAAAAAGGTAAAATTAATCTGTATTTTGATGAAAAATCATACGATTAAAGATTGATTTATATCACAATGATTTTCTAGCTCAATTACTTTTTGGCACTTGAAGTTCTTCCTTTTTTTAGTTATTAGCTATTTTTTTTTAATTTTTTAAAATTTCAGGTTAATATGAGAGTACATAGTTTGTTTTTATAAGGTTAGACAGGGCTGTAGCGGTGTCCTTCACCCAGGAAGTGTTCCTTATACCCATGCAATGTACCTGTTGGGTAAGAACTTACTCAACTCCTACCCCCATTACCCTATACCTGAGTTTAATTGAGTTTTCCTCTTATATGAGCCTGTAGTTATTAATCTACTTGTTTCAATTTAGTACTGAGTACACAAGATGTTTGCTTTTCCACTTTTGTGATGCTTTGCTTTGAAGAACTTTCTCCAAATCTCCATCAGATATCTTTTTTCCAAAGGATATATTTTTGTGGTTGTATAGTATTCCATGGCGCACATATACCACAGCTTATTAATCCATTCATGCATTGAAGGGCACTTGGGTTGTTTCCACATCATCATGATTGTGAATTTTTCTGCTATAAACATTTGTGTGCCAATGTCGATATGGTAACATACCTTTTCTTCTATCGAGTAGATACCTGGTAATGGGATTACAGGATCAAATGGTACTTCTAGTTCTTTGAGGAATCTCTATATTACATTCCATAGTGGTTGTACTAGTTTTCAATGAAGTGTGACTGTTCCCTTTTTTCCACACCCATGCCAAATTATGTTGCTTTGGGACCATGTGATGTGGGCTATTCTCAATGGGGTTAGGCAATACTTCAAAGCGGTTTGATTTGCATTGCTCTGATGATTAGGAATGATGAGTCTATTCAATGAACGGCACTGGGAAAACTGGTTAGACTAACACTTCTCCCTATTTACAAAAACTAACTCATAATGGATAAAAAATTTAAATCTAAGACACAAAACTATTAAATCCCTAGAAGAAAGTGTGGGGGGAAACTTAATCTTATTGGCCTAGGGAAAGAATTTATGAAGAAGACTCTAGTGCTGACTATAGCAACAACAAAAGTAAAGAAAGGGCACCTGTATAAACATGAAGGAGGTAAAGTCTTCATCCTCTACTTTGAAATTAATTCATAGCTTTTATAGGAATGTCATAACCTAGTTATAGCCTTAGAATATGGGAAGGGGGTGGGAGAGGGAGGTGAGGGGGGTGGATGGGGGAGGGAGCGTGATTGGTGGGGTCATCTCTATGGTTTATCTTACAAGGGTACAAGTGAATCTTTCTAAAAGCAGAGTATGAACGTTTTAACTCAATAACTAAGAAAATGACATGAAGGTTATATTAACCAGTTTGATGAAAGTATTTCAAAATGTATATGAAAACAGCACACTGTACCCTGTGATTGCATTAATATACACAGTTATGCTATAAAAAATTTAAAAAAAATAAAAGAAAGGGCACCTGATGAAGTTAAAAAGTTTCTGCACTGCTAAGGACACAATCAACAAAGTAAAGAGAAAACCACCTTCAGAATGAGAGAAGATGTTTGCACACTACAGATCTGACAAAGGACTAATAACTACAATCTACAAAGAACTCAAACTAATCAACAAGAAAAGAGAAAACAACCCCATAAAAACTGGGTGAAAAATATGAAAAGAAACTTTTCTCATGAGGGCAGATGAATGGTCAACAAACACATGAACCTCTTCTACCATATACTCTAGTGACCTCTAGGGAAAGAGAACCTCTGCCTCCAAATGCACCCCATCTGACAGTATAACTTTAAACGGTTTACCTCTACAGAGCTAAAGTCAGACTCTTTGTATTTTTCCCATTAGGCATCTTATGGTCACACAGAAAAAGTGAACTCTTGCCAGTTGCTTGAAAACAGTTAATTTTTACACCACAATACCCCCAAATTCTTTATAATTTTAAGCTCACCTTTGCTGATTTCTTTAAAATAAACTCCTAGAACACGATTTCCATTATTCTAGTATACATCATCTGAACCTGGTATAGCTTATTTCTTTAAAATTGGGGCTCAGGATTATGTGAAGTATTCAAATTGAATTCTGATTAAAAAATTGATGGGATTATTATTATCTTTTTAAAAACATTACATGGAAATTAATCTCAGCCTATATTAATTTATGGTTTGGGTGATGTTTCATAGTATTTTTGAGTAGCATTTACTATTTTGACTATTTTTATAAGTACTTTTTACCCCGTATTAAACATCACTCTACCACATCTCTAACTATTTCTGTAATTGTGCGAGTGGATATTGGCTCAAACATTTAAGCATTGACATTAGAATGCTTACATTTTAACTTATTATATTTGGCTCATATATGTAGATTTCTGTAGATTTTCATTCTGCCATACCACATACTTTCTACTTTTTCGCTTCAAGCCATCAAAAAACTAAAGAGTTAAAAAAAATCAAAGAGTTTTTTTTGTCTACTAGCCCTTCATTAAATATCCAGCCCTCTATTAAAGTAGGTCATCATCATAAAGATGCATATCATAAATGCTTATCACCCTCTCCTTGCTCAGTGCACTTCTTGTATGGAGTACATAGGACGCCGTACAAGGACTGCCTATGTTGTATTCACAACAATATAATTCTACTACAGCTCTGGCCTTTATTGGTTAAGGAATGTTGCATGGAGAACATATGGGTTTTTTGTAAGACCACTACGGGAATACCACTTGTTATGCTGCACAAAGTCTCCCCTTAATCTTTTCAAATTGTTCTCTGAGTTGAAGGAATAGAAAGCTGAAGGAAAGAAAACTTTTCTTTTTAATCATAAAATGAGAGCTACATATGGCAAAGAATTTCCCCCCTTGGCCTCATTGCTTCAAGGCTCAGAATAAGTTGGTAGCAATTACCCATAACTTTTATTTGCATGAATATTTTGATAGCCTTTTTCTTTTATCACCCTTTATTATCTGTTTTCCCTTTTTATGATATTAGTTGTTTGTTAGATTTTAAACTATGTAAATATACCAGTGGAATGAATTAGTTTGCATATTGATATGATTGTTAAATGAGACAGGATTAAGTACAAAATTCTCTCTATCTATAATCATACTGGTAGGTTAATTTTAACCTATTAGCACTTTTATTATCCACAGTTGGCTTATTACTAATCCATGCATACTTCTAATGTAATTCACACTGCTTTTTTAAAAATAAAATGTCTATATTCACAATCCCCATTTCAGCATTCTCATACTCGTTCCTCAAATCTCTCCAAATCTAGCTTTTTTCCATAATAATTTTACTGAACTATACTTGCCAAGATCACCACTGGCCTCAATGTGATTTAATCTAATAATTACTTTTTAGTTAACATACTACCTAACTTCTCTTAGAATCTATACAGCATTTTCTTAGTAACATTGATTCCTTCGCCTGGATTATGTTTCTTCCTCACCTTCATCTTACTGGTCTCTACTATAACTTAAATCTTAGCTCATTGTATCCTAAATACTTCATTTTTTAATTAAATAATTTATAGGCCAGGTGCAGTGTCTCACTCCTGTAATTGCAGCACACAGGCAAAAGAAGGCAGGAGAATTGGTTGAGTCCAGTAGTTTAAGAGTAGCCTTAGTAACATAGCAAGACCTATCTCTTAAAGAAAAAAAAAAACCTAGCAAGACATGGTGGCATATTCCTATAATCCCAGAAACATGGGAAACTGAGGTTGGAGGAATACTTTGAGTTCAGGAATTTGTGGCTTTACTGGAGTGTGATCATGCTTTTGCACTCCAGTGTAAGTGATAGATTAAGATTCTGTCTCTTACAAAGGAGAAGGGGGAGGAGGAGGAAGGGAAGAAGGAGAAGAAGAAGAAGAAGAAGAAGCAAGAGGAGGAAGAGGAGGAGGAAGAAAGAAAAGACTACACAAAAGAAGAATAAATCATTGATTTGTTTTTCTTGGTCACCACCTTTTCTTCTTCTTCTCCTCCTCCTCCTCCTCCAAACAGAGTCTCACTTTGTCACCCTTGGTAAAGTGTCTTGGTGTCATAGCTCATAGCAACCTCCAATTCTTGGGCCGAAGTGATCCTCCTGCCTCAGCCTCCCAAGTAGCTGGGATTACAGATATGTCATGTACCATGACACCTGGTAAGTTTTTTTATTTCTTTAGGAGAGATGGAGTTTCACTCTTGCTCAGACTGGAATATTTTTAAATAACAAAATAAATAACATTACATAAGAAACATGAATTCCATATAGTGATCACAAGATCCATAGTTTTAGTTCATATTTGCTCTGTAACACAAGTTAAATAGTCTCCATGTTAATCATTTTTGGCCATTTCAGTAGGGAGGGAATTTGGATATGCCAAAAGTCTATGCCCAATAAAATTAAGCTCTCTTCTCCCTGTGCTAACAAATTAAGAATGTAATAAGATGCTATTATAGTACATAAAACAGAAGGAATGGATGGGAGTATAAATACTTGTCTTGAAATGTCACATGTTGAGGGATATTTTTTGGCTGAGTTAAAGCTTGTTAACAACAACAATAGAAAAAAAAAACTTTACAAATTAAATGTAACAGACTTTAAGTGGGCAAAGAATGATTCATTGATTAGACAACTCCCAGAACCAGAACAGGTTCCCAGTAACTCCAGGGCTGCCACACAGTCAGGTAACATTAATGGACAGGAAATAGAAAATGGCATACAGAAAAGTACGGTATAGAAACAATTGGATGGATCCAGCTCAGCATTTGTCCTCTTTGAACACAGTTTGTACTGCTGGCTGCCTGTAATTGGCTGAAACTCTGTGGTTGGTACAAGAATAGTTTACAATCTGTTTACACATCCAGGCAGGTTACAGTTCACTAAGAAACTCTGTGGTTGGTACAAGAATAGTTTACAATCTGTTTATATGTCCAGGCAGGTTACAGTTCACTATTTTAAGTTAGGCCTAAAAGTGTTAGGCCTAACTTAAAATCTGTAAGGAGGTTGCTTTTGACTAAACTTAATTTAACAAGTTAAGCCCCAGATAAACTGCTAGGCTAGTTTAATAAGTTGGTTGTGAACTCCTATGCTTCCCCGGGAAAAAAAAGACCCTTTTTTGTCCAGTATTAAGCTCAACTCCTAAAACATAAATCCCTAAATTTTATTTTCGATCAAATTACTCCCCTCCAAATCATGTAGGCTTAATTATAGTTATAGCTTTGTTAGACACAAAGTAACAAGGGCCTGGCACAGTTGCTCACGCCTGCAATCTTAGCACTCTGAGAGGCCAAGGTGGGTGGATTGCTTGAGCTCAGGAGTTTGAGACTAACCTAAACTAGAGAGAGACCCCGCCTCTAAAATTAGCCAGACATTGTGGTGGGCACCCGTGGTCACAGCTAATTAGGAGGCTGAGGCAAGAAGATCACTTAAGCCCAAGAATTGGAGGTTGCTGTGAGCTATGATGCCATATCACTCTGCCAAGGGTGACAGTGAGAGATTCTGTCTTAAAATACAAAAACCAAAAAACAAAGTAACAGTTTTGCTTATTACAGGATTTATTCTTTATTATTCTCAACATAAATTACAATTTTTATAATAGGTATGTACCAGCAGAGATGGGACGAGCTTGTGCTGGTTTTAGACTCTTAGTTCTCCACCTTTACTATTTGTTCCTGGTCATTTACTGAGAGCCACCAAGGCTCCCCTGTATTTGATCCTGGAAACACAGTAGAAAAAGTAAATACAGAGGCAGTTGGTCTGAGGAAGTGATAATCTCCCAAGCCACAGCAATCTGAGTCATGTATGTACTTTCTCCAGATCTGGAAGTGTCTCTCGCACAGTGAAGCTTCATAGCTTCTCCAGTGGTCAGTAGAGAAATGTGTGATGCAAGTGATTCTCCAATAGGTAGAGAGCAAATGGAGGGGGTTGTCTCGAGGTCAGCAGTTAACTGTAGGAAGTCTCACATCTAAGTGTCACAAGAAGGCTTGGAATGAAAGTAGGTAAGATGAGCAAAGAATAAAGGGATTTGGGGAAGAATAAGTTTCTGTTCTCTACCTCAGAGATTTTTCCTCAGAGTCTCCTTAGATGATTTTCCGGATTACAAGGAAAGGGTGGATGTGCTATCGTATGTATTTAGAAAGGATAAGTCCAAACTGTTGTGTGTGTATGAGTGTGTTTTAAAAACTGCATGTGAAGAATATGTATCTACTGACTTCTATGGTGCTCAGAGTAGCTGTGGGAAGGAATACCTGTACTCATGTGCTCAGACATGATGTCAACAGACTTAGTAGATAAGAGAGAGTCCCTGGAAGCCAGGGTGTCCTTGAAAAGGAAAAAAAAGAAAAAAGATAAAAGGAAAAACCCAAAGCTACAAGTGATAAGAGCCTGGTAGACCAGACCTAGCAGCAGGTTGGCTAAGTGGGAGGTGCAGTGGCTCCCCGTGGAACTTTGAAGCTCTGTTTGAACCCTTTCTGAGCCAGATACCAGACACCAAAATACTCCGGGAAAGAAAATAACTGAGAGGGAAACTGACAAAGTAAAATAAAGGTGAAGCTGGTAATATGGCAAGGTGTGAGAAAGGTAAGGTGTTTCCTTATCAGAGAAAAAGAGAATTGATGCTGAATATGCAAAAATAAGTGGTGTTAGCCTTTTAGGGGATGCTGCTAGAGGGAACTGACTTCCCCAAATACCATGGATGCTAAGGGGAATTTCAGCATCACCATGACAGCAACCCAGGAGAAGTGAATGACAAAGGAGATTAAATATATGGAATGAGCCAACCATGGCGACTCATGCCTGTAATCCTAGCATTTGGGGAGGTTGAGGTGGCTGGATTGCTTGAGTTCATGAGTTTGAGACCAGTTTGATCAAGAGTGAAACCCTGTCTCTAGTAAAAATAGGAAAAAATTAACCAGGTATTATGGCTAATTAGCCCCAGTTAATTAGGAAGCTGAGGCAGGAGGATCTCCTGAGCCCAAGAGTTTGAGGCTGCTGTGAGTTATGATGCCACTGCACTCTATCCAGGGTACCAGAGAGAGACTCTGTATTTAAAAAAAAAGAAAGAAAGAAAGAAAAGAAACAAACAAACAAAAAACAAGGGAATGATAATCTTTTTCTTTCTTTCTTTTTTTTTTTTTTTTTAGACAGAGTCTCAAGCTGTCACCCTGTGTTGAGTTCTATGGCATCATAGCTCACAGCAGCCTCCAAATCTTGGGCTCAAGTGATTGTCTTGCCTCAGCTTTTCTGTTTTGAGTAGAGATGATGTCTCACATTTTGCTTAGTCTGATCTTGAATTCATGAGCTCAAGCAATCCACCTGCCTTGGCCTCCCAGAGTGGTGGGATTATAAGCATGAGCCACCAAACCCAGCCAAGGGAATGATAATCTTGAGGTAAGACAGCATGGTAGCAGAGAAAACATGTACCTGGTCATGTAGGAGCATCTCACTCAATCCCATCATGTGAGCACCCCTGTCAGAGAATCAGTGCTAAAATTCCCTAAAGGATATAGCAACTCAGGTAGGGAGCAATGGCAGCTGGAACAGAGGGGTAGCAAAACCACAGCAGTTAAGATAGGCTGCCCCACCTACAGTTTGGGGGCCCTGAGAAGTTCTCCAGCAGGAGAAAGCCATTGACCTCTAGCATTTGTGGGTAGGAATGTTGATCTAGTTATTGAGGGGTCAGTTATTAAGAAGGACTTTACTATGACCCATAAACACACTCTTTCCCACATATGCAAATTTACTTTCCCAGAGTTAGCCTAGGAGTTCTGCTTGCTCTCTTATAGGTTAGTTACTTCATGAATCTTTTTGTCGCTTTTTATTCAGAAAAATAATATTAGTGGTCTATGGTATAATTTATAATTCCAAGAAAGCCAACTTAGTCATACAATTTTGTCATCCGTTCCTCTTGCTAATGTGTCAAAACACTTTCGAAGAATGATTGCTGTCAAGTAGGGATCCAAATGGTTCCAGGAAATGGGTGCATGGAGGTACTCAAGATGTTGGGTCATGTTTGATTTGGAGAAATTCTGGCAGTTTATTCCTTTGAAGAAGGGGTCTGGAGGGAAATTTTTGCCTTCATTCTCTCTCTCTGGAGTGGAATATTCAGAAATCACAAATTAAAATAGCTGAGAAGCTCATTCACATGGCTCTGGTCATACAGACAAAGACATGTGCTTTCTTCCTACATGATGAGTGTCCCCCCTCACTGGTACACTGGTGAGGCCAGGGCAGTCAAGAGAAGAGCACTGCTTGTGAGGTTGATACTTCAGCTAAAGAGCACTTTAATCTCAGGGTCACAAAGGAGACAGTGATAATAAAAGTAGAACCTGTGACCCATTTTTCCTGTGCTCTGGAGATGTTACTGCAAGGTGACTGTTGCAAATATGTTCAAATTTCACAAAAAGATGTAAGGTTAAATATCAAAGAATCTTATACAAATTAAGTATTATTTTTGACTCTCACAAATGTACATTTCCCAAGTATCCAAAGCACTGATTGACATAACATACCAGATGTTACTTATTCTTTTATAGCCATCACATTTATCTTACAATGTAACTTTGATCAGGAGTCAAACACCCGTCTAACACCCAACATATTTGTATGACAGAATGAGGTCCTTCAGGAAGGGGACATGTCTTCTGTTTCTTGAATGTATTAGTTTATTTTTTAGTCATTTAGAGAATAATTTTGAGGACATATTATATGGTAAATTCTATGTTCTTGGTATACAAAGAAGGTTAAGACTGACTCTAGAGTTTAAAGTTTAGTGGAGATGATAGAAAGATGGCATCAATGCAATCAAGCTCTTCCTATGCTAACATGAACAAGCAAAAGAAGAATTTGTATGTCAAGGAAAAAACTCCAGGATGCAGGGAGAGCTCATGGGAGAGGCCCCTCACTTGCTTCTAGGCACTTCACAAAGACATCCTGAGGCAGATAATAGAAGGACCTGGGGCATGAGTAGAAGTTATTCAAGGGAATATTTAGAGGAAGAATATTCCACAAATAGGCAACATCATGTGTGTGATTCAGCAGTGAGAAAGAACATGGTCTATTGCAGGATCTTAGAGAAATGCCTCATGGCTGGATTGAAGAGAGGAGGTGGGACCAGAAGAGGCCAAGATGGGATTGAAGAGCAGTGTTGGGGGAAAGGCAATCTAGGTCCTTAAATCCCTTTAGAAAGAGATTAAGGAGCTAGACTTTGTTTTAGAGGCATTGTGCCATCTGATTCTACTACATTTTTACAACTCATGTGTCTTCTGAACAAATTATTTAACCATTTTGTCTCTATTTTCTCAACTCTAAAATGGATCAAAGAGTTCAAATGACAGGACCTCACACAAGGATTCCAGGATGTCCTCTCAGGTCCTTTGCCACCATATGCACTGAGACTCTCCACTACAACTTTTTGTATTTATGGAAAAGTTAAACGATATGTAATTTTTTCCCTCAATATCCCTATTATATAAAATGTGGGTCCACCTGTATTTTTTCCTTTTATCCACAGAACAATGAATCGAATATTTAACTTAGAGAGGAAAGGCTTAGGGGAAATATAACTTTTTCAAATATGTGAAATCCTTTCATTTTAAGATATAATGAGATTTTACTGCCCCAGAGAACATAAGTAGGATATATAGATCAAATTTACACGTAAGTAGATTTCAGCTCAACTGAAGTTTTGAATAATTTGTAATATTCTCAAATATAATGGGCCACTTTAAAGATAATGAACTTCCCACCCTGGAAGTGTGCAAATAGAAACCAAATGACCATCTGGCAAATATGAAATAGAGATAGAGGACATTGGAATAGACGACCCTTATGGTAAACAGATAGTGAAGTTACTTCCCTAACTGAATATATCTCAGGGAATTTGCTTTCCCCCATAATTCCAGCTAAGTGGCAAAGACTACTTAAGTATTTCCATTACACATATCCACCACACAAAGACAGGTTTAGACCACAGCTGATTGAACAAATGTATCCAAAAGGAGTCATTCAGAGTCTACCTTAAGAATGTGAACTAATAGACTATTATTACATAACAGTTCATTCTCACTCAGTGAAAGAACAGAAAGTTCTTAAGCTGCTAGAATCAAAGATAGTGAGAATAGTACTAATGGGTACCAAAATCAGGAGAAGGTTCTAGGGGCACAGAGAAACCACAAATTAAAAAAGAAAAATGAGATTCAGAGTAGGCATGGAAAGCCAAAGCCCTATGATGAAATCCCAAATAGCCACATGAGTTGTCTAGGTTCCCCAAATCTTGTATTTTAAATCTTATCTGATACATATTTAAAATCATTGCTTAGTGTAGCAGAAAACTGAGTCTAAAAGATACAGCAAAAAAAATTGAAAACTGAAGAACCCAGGTCATAACAATCATACACTGTTTAGTATTTTATAGCTTCTACCCTTTTGGTTTAGGCCTAAAGAAAACTAAAGGACATGGAGGAAAAAGGAAAACATGAGAGAAAAGGAAAAAAATATATAACTCCTTATTTTGAAAAGGAGTTTCTCTCTACCTGCATGAAGCACATGCACTTCAGAAAGGCTGCTAGAAAAGGATGATAGAATTTCCAAGCAAACCTGTCTTTCTTGGGTTGGCCTAGTTACTGCTTTAATCATCATACATTGGTCTGGCTTTGTTGTGGGTGTCAATAGTCCTGACCACTCATTGGTCATGAGTTTTCCCTTTCAGCCCTTTTAGCATTTTGGTTTTCTATATTGACAGATGGTTCTTAATCATTTCTATACACAGATTCCTCTCTTGCTCAAAACACATATCATAGTAAAACAATACCAACAAAACCAGTAGTTTAAGCAATATCTACCTATGTTTTAGGATAGCAGGAAATGATCAACAAAGAGCAAAGTAAAAGGTCTTGGTCCTACTTTAAACTCCTGTACTTTTCTCTTTTTATTGCTTATGTGGCCAAGCTATATTTCATTTCCTGCTTTTGTGTGGGTACAAGTTTCTCCATGCCCTTTAAAAATACTTAAACAAAACAAAACTTGGATTGGTTAACTAGGGTTTCATTCTTTATGATAAAAAATAACCTCAATTTGAACATTCAAAAATCTTAACAACAGAAACTTGTGACATTAGAAAGCTAATTTGACTTTTAAAAATGCTGGACAGTGATAGTAACACCCTATATGCACATGGTGTTTTAAAATTTTAAGCTTAAGTCCTTAAAAATTGCTGTCTCATTGTCAACAAAAATAATTAGTGGCTACCAATAAAAATAAAGTCCTAGGCCAAGCATGGGGCATGTGCCTATAGTGTCAGCTACTTGGAAAGCTGAGTTGGGAGGATCATTTGAGCCCAGGAGTTTGAGATTGCTGTAAGCTATGATGATGCCATTGCACCCTAGCGCAGGCAAAAAGTGAGACTCTGTTTCCAAAACAAAAAAAAAAAAAAGAAGAAGAAGAAGAAGAAGAAAGAAAGAGAAAAAAGGAAAGGAAAGGAAAAGAGAAGAGAAGAGATAAGACCATAAAATAAAGTCTTATTATGTTGGATCTTAGGTAGCCATAGAAGATAAATGGTCCTCTATGAATCTCTATTAGAAATTTTAATCCATATTTAAAGGAGGAGAATGGTGATAAAATGTGACCATATATACCTAGGTAAACTTTTGAGGAGGTGGGAAAAAGCAACAAAAGACAATTTTATTAATCTTTACATGAGTTCACAATACATCTTGAATAAATCCTGGTGAATGGATATTGTTCTAGGGATTTGAGTCATTGGAGAAGACTGCCTCATTTGAAGTTGGCACTTTCTAGAGGAGGTGACAACCTGTGGAGAGAATTGGACCTACTTCAAGGACCACCAACTCCTGCTAGGCCGGGACTACTGTGTCAGACTCTGGTTCGCTACCGCTGGTGGCCTGCTTCCAGTCATTCTACTCAAGTGCAATTTTTATTAATTTCCCCCCTTATTAGTAAATATTGTGGTGTTTGAGACTTTTCTTCGATGACTTATTTGCAATGTGATAGAGAGTCCATAAAGTCTCCCAGGTGGAAGTGATGGAGAAGGTGTGGCAAAATAATCAGCCAGTGCCACCCACATCATCATTCACTCTGTCGTGCTCAAATGTTGCCTGTCTCACTTTCAAAATGTGAATTCCATCTATGTTCAATGGTTTAAAACTGAAAGTGGCTTAAAATTGATCTTCTAGTATGTTAAGAACTGTCTGGCAGAAATATTTTACCTCTCTCCTAAACTGGAGAATGATTACACTGCAGCAGGGCTGCAAAGTCTATCAGACTTTTTTTTCTTTTTCTTTACCCAGCTTGCTGGATTGTTCAATAATCCCTCTTTGGTTAGGCTCAGAGTTTTCTGACTGGTTGTCAAGGTGTCCCAATCTATTTAGTTTTTCATACCATTTTAAAATCTCTGAAAAGAGAAAAAGTAATGCAGGGTGAAGAGAGGGCTAAAGAGGGATGTAGTTTCAGGGGAGGATGAAAGTTTGGGAGAGAGATAAATAAACTGAGGCATAATCACCAAAGAATGTCTCAACATCATGGAAAATCTAGGGACAAGTCAATAGAAGGGCTGTGGGGGGAAACCCAGTTATAACATCAGTCAAGAAGAAAGAATGGTGGTTTTTACATTCATATGATTCATTTAATAGATCTCAGTATCTTTGAATCTTTGGCGGGTTAGCTATTAGGAAGGTGTTATTGATTGTGGCTCCTTTGTATCCACACCTTTGAGTGTCAATCTGATATATTCCCAGTGTCTTGAATTTTCAACATTTCATAGGATTACCAAAAGACTGACTAAAATTTAAAAAGCAAACAAAGTACAAAATAAACACTTGTATTGTAGGTAAATATGCTTTCCCCTCCTGCAGCACTCTCTAACTTAAGCTATAAGGAAGTATTTTAGAACAGCATATTTATAATATATTTTACTATTTTTAAAAGTCTATTTCAATTTCTTCCTCAAAGGCAACACAATCCCAGAATTATTTACATTTGCCTTTACATTTTTTTCCTCCAAATTTAGGCGACTGCTAATTAGGTCTATTTCTTTTCAGTGCACTAGAACCTAGCTGGCTAAATTGTATATGGAAATATACGTGAATACATAGAGCTGAGCGTTTCTGTTAAATATTCATGGACTTTTATATGAGAAATCCAGTTTCAATATTTGGGTAAGTATTTCAGTTTGGAAAATTCATTGTTTATAATAGCTGATTAAGACTTCTTTGTTGTCATTTATGGTGATGGGTGATTTGTGGTCTGTGTAGGAGAAAGAAATCATTTCTTCTGTCCTTCTTGTTCTTAGCTGGGCCTTCCATGACAAAAAGACAGAATCAAGGATAAAAACAATCATATATTTACAAATATATCTCATATTTACATGGAGAAAACCCAGAGAACGAATAACTCAAATATGTGGCTTACAATTTAGGCTTAAGTACCATCTTCAATTTAAAGAAGGAAGAGTGTGATTGAAACCAGTTAAGGGAAGGTGAACAGGGAAAATGTGGTAAACTAGAGCAAGGTCTATTAGGCATAGTTATTGCTTCATTCTTCATTGATAAGACTCTCAGGTGATGTATAGTCATCCTTCTCTTCCTGATAGAGAGAGGGAATTATTCCAAATGAAGATTTACTTTACAAATGTAATTCATTTACAAAGGGTTATTTATGTTGTTTTCAGAGATTCTCAAGGGTCTGCTTCTTTTCAAAATAATCTGCTCAATGTAATCTTTATGCCACGAAGGCATTGTTGGGGTGAAGTACACTGGTCTCCCACAATCACATTTTGGCAGCTTCAAGTCTCCTACAAGCTCCACCAAGAGAAAGCGCTGCCCAAATGCCCAGTAGACTGGTAGAAAGAGAAGACTGACATTAATTTCACTGCCTCCAGTAAAGAAGTGTGCTTATTCTACTCTGGTTTGCTTCACTGACTGAGATAAGGATGGTAGACAAGTGGGAGAACAAGCAACATTTTGACCAAAGAAATCAAAGGAACAAGAGGAGACAAACTGTTTTCTCCAGTGTTTATCCTTCTAGTCAAATCTGCTGGTTTGGGGAAGAAGCAACCAGCTGAACTCACATTCTTTCCTATAGTCCATTTCCACATTTTAAGGCTCACATTGCCTTGAGCAATGGTGTTGGCTTTGGTGTTGTCTCTAACCACATCAGGCTCATTCTAAGCTTTTTGTAGCTTCTACAAGGTCTGACAATTAAGTTCAGGAACTCATCCTAGAAAAAGTGCTACATACCTCATTGCTGAATATCACTACAGTCACCTTTGAAGCACTTCCCTTAGGAAGCTATGTGCCAGTGTCAGTGCCTAGTACACCCTTCAAAGTGATTTTAGAACTCTTTTTCCGGGGTAACGATCAGGACTGTGGTCGTATTATCCTTGATGTCTTAAATGCCACCAAAATGTCTTCCTTTCAATATGTTCTTTATCTTTGGGTAAAAAAGAAGTCATTGGGGACAAATCATGTGAGTAGGGAGGGTGCTGCAATGGGGTTGGTTATTTGTCTGCTGGTTAAAAATTCCCACAGACAGTGCTGCATGAGCTGGTACATTGTTGTGATGTAATACTGACGAGTCATTAGCCAAAATCTTCAGTTAAGATTTTTCTTTCTTCTTCTTTTTTTTTTAAATCAGTGTTTACTTGGTCTGCTATACTTCTTACAGTCAGCTCATGATTCTAACATGCAATTTGATGAATTTTTGCAGTGTTTTCATCAGTTCTGCTTGTTATTGGTACCCTGACCTCTCTTCATCAGTGATACTGTCTCTCCCCTCAGAAAAACATTGACTCCATTTGTACACTGCCATTTTCTTCATGGCATTATTCCCATACACTTGGAATAACACATTCTTGTCTTCACTTCCCTTCTCGCCAAATTTAACAAGAAATTACAAATGTGTGTTGATTGCTCTAAATCAAGCTCCAACATTCTCATGAAGGTACACACAAACACACAACATTTGTGAATGACACAACACCACACATCAACAAAAGCACAGCTGTGGAACACATATACCAAAGTTACGAAACCCTATCTAGTTGTTTGTACAGTGCTGCCAATGTAAGCATGCATGATGGCAAATTTGCAAACTTATTGTCACATCTTGTATGTCTTCCTCACAGCTTCTATTCAGTACAACCAGAAAGTATGTGGTCTGCCTGTTCTGTAAAAGAACTTTTTACATTCTTAAAGATCACTGTAGAGTTACCAATTATTACATTAAACTCACATCAAATTAACATTGTTGAGAGCAATGCAAATAGCATTAACATGTCAAAATAAAAGAGATATTTTACCTGCATATGTATTTGAAAAGAAAAAATAAGAATTAGTCTTATAGGGAGAGGATGAAATTGTACAGAAAACAATCCACTTTGCTTTGTACAACATCCTACTTTGCCCATAAAAATTTCATACTTACGTATTGGAAATGTTGATAATCTGTTTCCTTACTTGTTAGTCATAATATATGTATATGTTGCTATAGATTTTCACTGACGGGAAATACTGCCTGGAGAAATCGATCAATGTATTATTCTCTACAAAGATAAAATTTATACATACTTGTCCCCCTATTTAAGTTTTATTGAGAGGACATCTTATAAGAGATATTCATATCTTATATAGAATGATCTCTAGCTTTTAATATCGTAAGAGGCAGTAAAATGAAGTTTAAGAATTCAGCTCTGGGAGCAGAGTGTCCGAATTCAAATTATAGGTTTATAACTTATCGCTGATATGACCTTGGGTAATTTACATGACCTTTCTGAGCTACAGTCTTACATGTAAAATTGGAATAATAATAATAGCACAAGTCTATAATTCCTAACTCCAAAATCCAAAATTTGAGATGTTCCAAAATCTGAAAGGTATTTTGAACAAAGACATGATACCATAAGTAGAAAATTCTATACCTGACCTCATGTGATGAGTGGCATTCTAAACACAGTTGAAATTTGGTTTTGCACACAAAATCACTAAAAATCTTGTATATAATTAGCTTAAGGCAATTTGCATAAAGTGTGGTACACATAGAACATGAATGAATTTTGTGTGTTTAAACTTAGTTTCAGCCCCAAGATATCTCATGCCTTTGAAAATATTCCAAAATTTAAGAAAAAAAAAATCCAAAATTACGAACACTTCTGATCCAAGCATTTTGAACAAACTATACTCAACCTACATTTATTGTTTTTTATTAAATGTTTTCATATAGAGAGAGAAGGAAAAACTTTTCCTCTCTACTCTCCTGGATTTTCTGGCTAAGATCCTATAAATTAGGCTAACAAAAGACAGATTAGCAAGGCTAGGCGTGGTGGCTCATACCTGTAATCCTACCACTCTGGGAGGCTGAGGCAGGTGGATTGCTTGAACTCAGGAGTTCGAGACCCACCTGAGGAAGAATGAGACCCCATCTCTAAAATGTAGTTGGGGGTTGTGGTGGGCATCTATAGTTTCAGCTACTTAGGAGGCTGAAACGAGTGGATCCCTGGAGTCCAGGAATTTGAGGTTGCTGTGAGCTATGATGCTATGGCACTCTACCCAAGGCAACAAAATTGTATAAAAAAATCAACACATTGTACCACACTTTTTCATAACTGTATTCATGATCTATGTGTATATGAATTATTAAAAAAAAGACAGATTAACAAGAGAAAAACAAATAGAAGTTTGTAACAGGAGCAGCACACATACACATGGAAGATACTCAGTAACAATTAAGTCAAAAGGTTGGCTAGAAATTGGTAGAAAAGTGAACAGATGAAGAAAGAGCTTCAGGCTTTTATGAGTAGCCAACTGTGGGAAGGTAAATTTCTGGGGGGAAATAATGGAAGATAAAGGACATCTTACTAAAGCTTGTTTGCATAGGTTCGTCTCTGAGCCATCTCATACTCAGTGATAAGGCCCTTCCTGATACAAGTATGGGAAGTTGAGGGGGAAATTATGTTCTATTTTCAAGCAGATGTGGGTTGGCAGAAAACTCATTGTGTATCTGCCTTTTCTAAATTGCCTTTTACTCAAAATAGTCCTCATGCCAGGGTAGCATATATTATAGTGTCATACTTTGAATACCTTCATGCACTTAAAGCCCTTAGAATAGTGTTGTCTTATTGTAAACATTAATAAATGTTGGCTATAATGATTGTTATATGTTTTTTAAAGCCATTGTGAATGGCAAGTCTGACTATGAATGAGAAGGGACACTAAGAAAAGGGATTCATGGGGGCTGGGAGGGAAACTGACCTACTGAACCAAGAGTTCTGGTGAGCCCATCAGAATGTGGGTATGAAGTAACCTAGGTAACCAATGACTAGTAGAAAGAGGCAACTGATGAGGAATAGAAAAGGGCAATACTGCCTGAAGGCTCAGAGGGGCCAAGGAAAGACTTGCAGCCAATTCCAAATGGAGAGAGTATCTGTACCCCTATAGGCCTTTGTGCCTCCATCTCTCTCACCTTTTCTCCTTCATGGGAGGGACCCACTTCTCATTCTCTTTGGAAGTGCTCTAAACTGTCTCTTTGTTATTCTTAAATAAAATTTCACTTTGTTACACTGAAACTTGTGCAGGTTACTTTTGCTTTCTTAAGATGCTCCACCTTCCATAATGAGCTCTAACAATCTTTAATAAGAAATAACAGAATTGAAGAAATGGTGTGTGACTCGAAGATCTGTTCTTCAGTTAACCAAGACTAGAACTACACCCTGAAAGTCAGTATGTGTAAAGATATCTTTGGATCTTCAAACTGGGCACTGGATAATTTGTTCTTTTTCTTCACCTACTCCACCTGAATGGATTGAAGGTTTGTTTTTTTTTATTAATTGATTTCTGTGTACATTGATGCCAACATGGGGTACATTGTGCTGTTTCATATACAATTTGAAACATCTTCATCAAGCTGGTTAACATAACTTTCATATCATTTGGTTAATCATTGTATCAACACATT
>CAUYQV010085141.1:0-37970 GCA_963574575.1 Galagoides demidoff | reverse complement strand
TCTGCACTGCTGGTGGGAGTGCAAGCTAATATGTCCCTTTTGGAAAGAAGCTTGGAGAATACTCAGGGATCTAAAAGTAGACCTGCCATTTGATCCTGCAATTCCTCTACTAGGTATATATCCAAAAGACCAAAAATCACTTTATAACAAAGATATTTGCACCAGATTGTTCATTGCAGCTCAATTCATAATAGCTAAGTCATGGAAGAAGCCCAAGTGCCCATCAATCCATGAAGGGATTAATAAATTGTGGTATATGGAATAAACCATGAAATAAACCATAAATGGAGTAACCATAAATAAACCATATGGAATAAACCATGAATAAACCATATGGAATAACCATGTATTATGCAGCCTTATAAAAGATGGAGACTTTGCCTCTTTTACATTCACATGGATGGAGCTGGAACATATCCTACTTAGTAAAGTATCTCAAGAATGGAACGAAAAATATCCAATGTACTCAGTACTATTATGAAACCAATTTACAATCACTCACACTTTTATATGAAGAATAGATCACAACTATGGCCCAAGGTGAAGGAGGGAGGTGGAGGGGACGGGAGGGGAGGGAAGAGGTCAGATTGAGGGAGGGTGAATGGTGGGATCACACCTGTGATGCATAATGCAAGGGTACATGTCGGATCTATCAGTATAGAGTATAAAAATGTCTTAACACAATAATTAAGTAAACAAGATGAGGTATACATTAAGCAGTGTGATGTAAGCGTTCCTAATTCTATATGAAATCAGCACATTGTACCCCATAAATGCATAATGTATACATGATCTATGTGTAGTTCCTTTTTAGATCATTTTCTTTATATGAAAATTCCTAGCAGGCAAATAAGCAATCATATATGAAAATGTACACACTTGTAATACGATCAATGCTAAGCTCCTTATTCAGGCCAAAGCAGCTTCTATATACACCGAGTGTGAGTGGAGAAGCAAATACAAATAGAGTCCTTGTTTATGTGGCTGGAATTTTTTAAAACATTAGGCGGTTGTAATGTTGGCAAGTGAATGTTTTGCTAATTTTTTAAACGGCACCATAATGTTGCAAGATTCATTTGTTCCCTTCTCTAAATTAGAAAGAGTGTGGTGTTGAGACTGTTTTTCACATTTTTAGATCCTTGGGTTGAATTGAAATGCTGGTGATTAGCAGACCTTCGTAAGTCTCCACCATAGGAGAAAAACCCTTGGGGGTTTCTGGATCCACCTCTCCTGCTCCTTTCCCTGCTTTCCCTTGGACCTTCCCTTTCTTTTGCTCCCCTAGTCTCAATTAGACTATCCTTCCTTCAGTTTCTCCTAATTGCAAGGCTTTGTCCAGAAGGGACTCTATTTTATTGCTTTGGAGTCCATGGGTGCTCCAAAAGCATCTCAGACTGACACAGGCCTTCCCAAATGGCTCTCACCGGTGGCCTGGGGGCTGAGAACCCACCCACTCACCCTCTACAGCCCGCTCTCTCCAGAGGGACCCCTCACGGGTCTTGTAGATGGAGAGTCTCTTTCTCTCTCCCTTGTCCCTCCCCTCCTTTTAGTGGGCACGACTTTCCAAATGTGACCTAGAAGCACTAAAAGTCAAAATTCACGAGTTATTTCTGTTCCTGGCTATCCGTCTCATACAAATGGCACAAAAGTATTGCCAACTGAGAAGTTTTGCATGCATCTCTGGACCATGACTTATGAGATATGATCACTCAGGAGCGGGAAGGGCAGATGGTAATTTATGAGAAGCACATTGTGGAAACAGAGGAGTTATGTTCCCTCTGGCACCTCGGATGCGGTTGGGTCCCGACCAGGTGGGTGGCTTCGGTTTCATGTCGCAATTGCACATCCAGAACAGATAGTTGCTCTCTTTAGCATACCGACAGCTGTAAGTGGTATGGAAACACACGTGAACAAACTCCTCATTGATGCAGGAAGAAAGAAGTGATGGATGATGCTACCAAAACACAATGAAGGGGCACCTGGTTGTCAAGACTTTTATTAAAGGTGTGGACCCCAGGTGTTTGTCACAGCTGCCTGCCGGCGGGAGTGCTCCCAGGCATGAGGAGAGGTGTCCTGCTTGACATCCACCCCTACACGTGGTCCACCCAGTAGTCTGCACAGATCAGATGTCACCTGTAAAGAGTGATCATCTAATGAAAGAGGTAAAGAACATTAAATGTATACTTGGAACACACGCTCAAACACACAGCAACTGGGGAGGGAAGAGAAAATGACAGCATACTTATTGAGCCTTTTTTGTGGCAGGCACTGTGCTCAGCACTTCATGTATTATCTCGTTTGTTCCTTAAACTATAAGGTAAGTAATAATGTTGGCATTTTACAAAGAATAAGGCAAGATCAAGGAGGTTCAGTAATTTATCTAAGATCACATAGCCCAGACATTTGTTCATAGCAGATTTGGGTTTCAAGCCTAAGTTTGTCTCCAAAACCCATAAACTCTTGTCATTCCTTGTTGCTATGGCTGAGACAGAGATGAATACACAGCTCAATGATTATTAGGAACTATAACTAATCCCTGTGAGATTTAGACAGCTCAAGGTTGATGGTCTTTTCTGCAATGTGGGAAAAATGTGATGGGAAAAATCATGAAATCAACTCATGAGGACCCTTGATCAATCAATGTTTTTCTGCTCTTGGTCATGAAAAAGGCAACGCCCCTCAAAAAAATGTTGGGATTATGAGTTAGGTTCCTCTGAACATTTGTGAGGTTGTGCCTCGGTGCTACAATTTAAATGTGTCCCCCAAGTTCATGTGTTGGAAACTTAATCCCCGATACAACGATGTGGACAGGCAGGTTCTTTAAGAGGTGATTAAAGCCAGCTGGAGGTGGCTTATACCTGTAATCCTAACACATTAGGAGACTGAGGCAGGAGGACTGCTGGAGGTCAGGAGTTCAAGACCCATCTGAGCAAGAGGGAGACTCCTGTCTCTACTGAAAATAGAAGAAATTACATGCGCACCTGGAGTCCTGGGTACTTAGGATGCTGAGTAAGGCAGGAAAATCACTTGAGCCCAGGAGTTGGAGTGAGCTCTGCTGACTCCACTGTACTCCAGCTGCATGACTAGTCTCAAAAAACAAAAACAATTAGTGGTGATTAAGTCACAGGGGCCCTGCTCTCATGTATAGATTAATGTCATTACTATGGGTTTGTTATCACAAGGTTGGGTTTGCTATAAAAGTGGGTTAGTCCCCCTCTTTTGCTCTCTCAGGCTCCCACCATCGGATGGTGCAGCTCAGAGGCCCTTATCAGATGCTGGCCCCTCCATATTGGACTTCTCAGCTTCCCAACTGTGAGGAAAAAAAAAGTCTTATCTTTATAAATTCTCTATCTGTGATATTCCGTTACAGCAACACAAAACGAACTAAGACACTTGGGATGACTGCATGTCTCCTCCGCTCCACACCTCTCATCTTCTCTAACGTTTGGTAACTGGCACCTTACACAGAGGTCCAAGAAAAATGTACAATTTAGGAAAGAATTTTCATTAACAAGAGCTGCACTTACTGTATTTTATGCTCATAAGCAAAGTGGGATTTTTATATCTTATGTAACATAACCTATTTGTTTCTTCTTACTCCCAAAGAATAAGATAACTTAGTGTTCAAGCACCCATGGTTACCTGTCAAGGTCAACAGTGTTAGAACCGAGAGGCCTGGGAAAGGGACTATCAATGGAGCCAAACCCCATGTAGAGAGAGAGGGTCTGAGCAGCGGCTGGAGACAGGACAGTGCCTGACTCTCTCATTGGAAGGAAAACCAAAATACTTTTTTTTTTTTTTTTTGAGATGGAGCCTCAAGCTATCCCCCTGGGTAGAGTGGCATGGCATCACAGCTCATAGAAACCTCCAACTCCTGGGCTCAAGCGAGTCTCCTGCCTCTGCCTCCCAAGTAGCTGGGACCACAGGCGCCCACCACAATGCCCGGCCATTTTTTGGTTGCAGCCATCTTTGTTGTTCGGCGGGCCCGGGCTGGGGATTCGAACCCTCCACCTTAGGTGTACGTGGCTGGCACCTTAGCTGATTGAGCCACAGGCGCCAAGCCCAGAAATAAGTTTTTCACAACCAAATCTCTCTCTCCTGTTTTCTTTCTTTTTTTTTAATGGCTTCCCAGTCCCCTGTCTTACCTAAGAAGAACTTCTACACCCCCAAGTTTAAAGAATTAGTCTTTCAATTTTCTTCTAATATTTTTCATTTCTTCAAAAATATTGAGTTTTTGACTTTAAGTCTTTACTCCGTCTGGGATCTGTTTTGGAGGGGTTGCCAGAGGAGAGGGGAGGATTTGGCTTTCTTTTCTTCCAGATGGATCACTGATATGACATCATCGTCTTTATTAAATTTATTTACTTTTGCCCTCAATTGACATTTCCCCTTTGACCAATAATAAATTCACATATAGATCCTTGGATCTGCCTCCAGGGGACTATCTTCCCCAACTCTCCGTGTGATCATTAACAATTCAGCTCAGGGGACGGCGCCTGTGGCTCAAAGGAGTAAGGCACCAGCCCCATATGCCAGAGGTGGCAGGTTCAAACCCAGCCAAAGCCAAAAACTACAAAAAAAAAAAAAAAATTCAGCTTGAAAGTTTACAATTCAGGGGTCCTCAAACTTTTTAAACAGGGGGCTTGTTCACTGTCCCTCAGACCGTTGGATGGCCGGACTATGGGCCCCGAGACGAGTTGGCTGCTAAGCAGAACAGGCAGCGGTGGCAAAAACACCCAGCGGGCCAGATAAACGTCCTAGGCGGACTGCATGTGGCCCACGGGCCATAGTTTGAGGACGCCTGGTCTACATCCACCTCCTCCTTAAAAGAGGCTTTACCCACCTGCCCCCATTCTCCCATCTGAAACCAACCTTCCCTCCATCTGGCCTCCCATGGAAGTCATTCATTGCATACATGTTTATTAAGCTCCTCTGAGTGCCAGGCGCTGGACCAGAGAAGACTATCCCTAGGGGGTCTTCTAAGGGTTCACAGTCTGAGGGTGGGGGTGGACAAGAGGAGGGAGGAGGATAAAGTATAATTATGCTTGAGGACAGGTGACGGGGTGGGGGGGAGTACGATAGTGGGAAGGGTGTCAATTCCATTTCCAAGAAGCTTGGAGGAGGAAGTAAGTGATGTCTGAGTGAGGTTAAGCCTCAAATGGTGAGTGGGTGTTTGCCAGACAGCCAAGAAGGAAAGAGAGGTCAGGTGGAGGGAATGGCATGTTCAAAGGCGTGGAAAGCCTGCTGCTTTGGGAAGCTGCAAATGGTCAGAGGCCACAGCAGAGGGAGCGACAGAAAGGGGCTGGCGGGGTGAGCGCCGAACACTAGTAGGCAAAGTCGTGATGACAAGTTTGTCCTGTCTCCCAAGAAGCACCGTCCTGCACTGAGGATGCCATCCCACCTTTCTCCACCTCCACATTCCACATTCACATACGTAGTACTTTGCTTTCAATTAACAACTTCCCCCCCAAAAAATAAATTTATTTTAAAGGAACATTTTGTATCACTCCCCAAAATGAGAAACCAGTATCCCTTGCCAGAAATAAAATAGAAGAAAAGCCTTTAAAAAGAAACACATTTCTATTAAAATTTAAAATGTTCATTTGAACTGTTAAAAAAAAGAGAGAGAGAAAGGACTCTCTCAGCCAGCACGTGCAGACCTCATCTCAGGAACACTGGAGTGTAAAAGCTTGGGCTCTGGGAGCCAGACTGCCTGAGTCCAAATCCCAGCTCTGAAGAACACTAGCTATGGGTCCCTGGGGACATCATCTCATCTTTCTAAGCTCAGTTCTTTCATTATAAAACACAGCAATATAGGACCTACCTCATTGGGTTGTACAATTAAGTGAGAGATGTGAGTAAGGCCTAGTGAATATGCCGTGGCTAGTTTGGAGCTATGGAAAGCCCTCCAAGAATTTGGAAATAGGAGAGGGATGCTATCTAGTTTGTGCCTCCCCTCTGACTGCGGGGTAAGGAAGGGCCAGGAGATCCCAGGCAGGGGCTGCTGTGGCCCCAAGAAGCAATGATGGATGCAATGGGGTGGAGGAGAAGATGCAACTGGATACCAGGGGAAGAGAGACCAGAGGCAAAGCTGGTGCTGAAATTTCTAATGAGGGGAAGGGTGGGTGGAGTGCGGAACACAGGGATTCACAGATTTGTGGGACTGGCTGTGCTGAGAACCTGATTTTGTATCTTACTCTGGGGGAGTCAGGGTGTCTGGGGGCAGGTGACCTTGAATGTGGCTCAGGAGTGAGGGCTGTGTTCTTGGGCCTGAGGTCTGGCCTCCACCAGCCCAGGTGCCTGGAGCCAGCAGATCCTGGGTTTCCGAGAAGTGGATGTGGAGCTGCACCCCCAAAGTGGTGCAGGGATGAGCAGGGTCAAAAGAGTGTTTTTCAGGAGGCGTCCTTCCTGCTGCCTGGCCTTTTTCGGCTGGCCCCTTAGGTCTTGTGTGACTGCAGCTGACCCCTCCAGAGAGCATTTGAGCTGGGGCTACTTTCAGTTGAAGTCATTCCCAGGCCCATTCGCCCCACCACCACCACCCTGGCCCCCGTGTACTAAATGACCCTAAATTGCCCTCATTTGAAATCTTTAGGAGCTGGGGCACCAAAGGGGAACAATGATGATCCCAAATAAGGTGGAGGGAGAACCCCAGTCAAGTCTTCCTTTGAGCTCCCCTATATCTCTAGGCTGCCACCCTCAGCCCTGCCCCCTCCCCGGTTCACATCTCTGATTCAGTTTGAAACTGGATGAGCCTAGATTGAGCTCCTCTGGTGGAAGCCCGGGTCAGCAGTCATCTCTACGCTCCGGATACCCCTAGAGTGCCTCCGACTCCCCTGACCAGCCCCCACGGGGGTGAAGCTGAGATGAGCTTCTCAGTAGGGGGTCCAGGAAAGGAGGCTTGCGGGAGAGAGGAGGTCGCGGTTATTTTTCCCGCCGCCGCCAGGCGTCACCACCGGCCTGTAAATGAGAGGCTCAGCCAGGCGCCTCAGAAAGCTCAGAGACTCTGCGCCCCGAGACCGGCTGAAGTGCCTGGGCGGGCCTGGGCAGGCTTGGGCTGTGTGACTTGTGCACTCCCAGATGGAAGTCTCGTCTTCCAGAGGTGATTGTCACTTGCTGCTCAGGCTTCAATGTCCATCAGGAGTCCAGAGAAGTTTCCTTGAATTCGAGATGGTGTGGCCGCTACTCGTCGAGACAAACTGGAGGGTCAGTGGTACAGGAGAGTCGGACCCTGGGGCACCCTCTTGCACGCCCGCTCTGCTCCTTCTCCGTGCAAAGGAAGCGGGAACTTCTTGCTGCAGATGTTATACCGACCCATTTCACAAATTAAGAAGCCAAGGATCAGTTTCGTGCCCCAACTTGTATGAAGCCCCTGTCCCTGTTGCCGACGTTATTTCCCCCCAACAAAGCTGCCTCCTTACCTACAAATATCACCTAGCACTATATTGACCTCCCTACCTACCATCACCTAGCACGACATCCACGCTTAAAAATCTGCAGCTAAGGGCGGCGCCTGTGGCTCAGTGGGTAGGGCGCCAGCCCCATATACCGAGGGTGGCAGGTTCGAACCCGGCCCTGGCCAAATTGCAACAATAAAATAGCTGGGCGGTTGTGGCGGGCTCTTGTAGTCACAGTACTTGGGAGGCTGAGGCAGGAGAATCGCCTAAGCCCACAGGAGTTGACGCCACAGCACTCTACTGAGGGCGATAAAGTGAGACTCTGTCTCTACAAAAAAAAATAATAATAAAAGAAAGCAAGAAAAGAAAAGAAAGAAAAAAGAAAATCTGTGGCTCAATGAGTAAATGAATGTGAATTAACAATAGCCAGCACTTACTGAGCATTTACTAAGTGTCAGACCCTGTGCTCTATAATTTTATAGGTGGATACTATTTTTATCCCCATGAAGAAACTGAGGCACCGACAGGTGAAATAATTCGCCAGAGACACAGTAGCAAATCTAGGATGAACAGGCACTGAGCACATCAGGCTGTAGAGTCGTTAGAGCGCCAGCCCCGCACACCAGGGTCGGTGGGTTCGAACCTCGCCTGGGCCTGATTAACAATTAAAGAAAAAGAGCCTAACAACATCTCGGAATGGCGTAGGCCATTTTTTTCCTTTCCTTTTTGAGATAGGATCTCGCTATGTTGGCCAGCTGTATTCCTTATTTTGAATCTTTATTAAGCTCCTCTGTGCGTCGGGCACGAGCGAGCAGAAAGGGTGAGAACCCGCAAGGAGCAGGGAGCCGGGAGCGCGCGCTGTCCGCGCGTGGGCCTCTCGTTGCTCTTCCCGGCCACAAGCCCCCTGAGTACCCACCAGGTGGCGCGCTGACCCTGCTGGCCTCCTATGCGCCACACCCCCGCGGTCTCCCCACCGCCCCCCACGCCCCCCGCGGAGCTGGCATAGACTGCAGTGACTTGGGTCCAACCGACAGGTGGCCGAGGGGGCAGCCACTGACCCGATGCCAAGTGTCGGCTCCCTGCCAGGTGTCCTGCAGTCTAGTGGCCACTCGGTCCCTGTTTTTTCCCCCTTGCTTCTCACCTCGGAAGATCCTGAAATGTAGTGGGAAGGAGCCTGGCATAACTCCTTTTGTTCAGCGCTTCACTGTTTACAAAGCACTTCCCACCAGCTACACTCAGTACCACTGCCCACGAAAGCCATGTCTTCACCCCACTAGATGGGCGGGATGATCTCCCTTTGCAGATGGGAGGCTGAGGCTCAAGAAGAGGAGAGACTGGCTCGGCGCCTGTGGCTCAAGTGGCTAAGGCGCCAGCCACATACACCTAAGGTGGCGGGTTTGAATCCAGTCTGGACCGCCAAACAACAGTGAGGCTGCAACAAAAAAATAGCCGGGCGTTGTGGTGGGCGCCTGTGGTCCCAGCTACTTGGGAGGCGGAGGCAGGAGACTCGCTTGAGCCCAGGAGTTGGAGGTTGCTGTGAGCTGCAAAGCCATGGCATTCTACCCAGGGGGATAGCTTGAGGTTCTGTCTAAAAAAAGAAGAAGAAGAAGAACAAGAAGAAGAAGAAGAAGAAGAAGAGGAGAGACTGCCCCAGATCACCCAGGTGAGAGATCTCAGAGCCAATCCACTAACTCCAGCTGTCCAAGTCCACCTCCTATGCTCTCCCCTGTTCCCCTCTACCAGAGTAGGGGCAGGAACTCTCTCAGCCAGGAGGTCACTCCCAGCTGGTGAGGTCCCCTGAGAGGCTGTAGGATTAGACTGCAGGTCCTCTTAGGACCTCTCAGACCTGGGGTGAGCACAGTTCATAAATCAGCAGCAGCTTCCCCCGGGGCCTTTGGGACCAGAGGTTTCCAGGTCCCCTGGTTGGCCTGTCCCCAGCTCCTTCCACCCTCTGCTTCCTCGTTCCTGCCTACACAACCTGCCTGGTGCCCTCTGCAAGTTCCTCATACCCTCCCCAATGGGTCTCCAGGTTCACATGCCTCTGGTCTGTCCCTGCTCTCTGACCTGCACTCTGTGCCCTGTTACTTACAGCCGTTTATGGCCACCTGTCCAGGATGGGGTGCCGCATCTTCTCCTGCAAACTTGTGTTTCCTAGGAAAGCTGGGGGCCTGGCTTCTGACTCCTCAACCCAATGCCCTAGAGTCTATTTCCTTCCCCCTCCCAGATATCTTTCAAAGCCATCCCCTCCTTCTCCTCCCTGCTGTCTCTGCCTTAATCCAGGCCACCAACACCTGCTAGCCTCCAGCTTCACCCATCCTCTCAGATCCACCCCCCCCACACCACTGCAGAATGAACTGTCTAGATCCTCTCCTAAAGTGACTCCTGTTTAAACCTCATAATCAAAACAAAAACAAAGAGACCTTATCATGAGATGAAACCCCAAACCCTGAACTAGTCCCAGGAAGCTCTGGGAGATCTGGCCTCTGCCCACCTGGCTGGCTGTCTCATGTCCCTCTCCTGCTTTCACTAGGCTCAGCTCCTTTCAGCTCCTTCAAAGCACTGAGCTCTTCCTGGGCTTAGGGTCTTAGCAGGTGTCCCTCCCTTTGTCCAGGCCTCCTCATCCTTTAGATCCCAACTGAAATGTCACATGCCGGCAGAAGTGTTCTCTGACCTCTCCCAGGTAAAATCAGGACCCCTCTTCAGTTTCTCTCACTCATAACGTGCTGTTCTACTTCCCTCCCACCACTTGCCAACATCTCTGAGCTTCCGTTTTCATGGGCTTAGTTATTTAACCTCTGTCTCTCCCATGCCCAAATTGTCCATGCAAATAAGGACTGCAGTCTCTCCGTCTCATGGCTGTACCCCACACCCAGCCCAGGACCAGACATAAAAGTAGACACTTGACAAGTATTTGTGGAACAAATGAGTCTTTCATCTCGTCCTCACCAGAACCCCATTCCTAGGCTTTCTTTCATGTCTGGTCTTTGCATGAGTTGCTTCCTCTGCCTGGAAGGTTCTTTCCTTCCCTTCCCGCCAAGGCTGATCTACACATCATTTATGATTAATCTCTCTGGAATCCATCGTTGGCCCCCTCATTTGAATTAGGGTTTCCCTCTGGGCCCCCTTAGTATCCTATACATAACACTCTATCTTAACACTTTAAAAATTGCAAATTGCCGGCTAAACATGAGAGATTATTAACAATAATGATCTCCTCTGCCTCTCTCCGACCTCTCTACTGCAGCTTGCTCAAGGGCATCCACTCTCTGCCTTTCAAACCATTAGGAGCCCCATTTCCCATTCACTGGCTAAGCCTGCTCAGTGCCCACTCTGTGTTTTCTTTCCAGCAACACTGGGAAGGCAAGGAGGAGGGAAACCACATAAGCAGGGTTCTTTCCAGGGTGAGATGGAAGCAGGTGGAAGCATCAGAGATATTAAAGCAACTGGCCAGACAATCCCTATCCAGGGTTCAAGTAGGCTCAGAGGAGGCTGGGGACACACACACAGGGCAGGACAAGGGCACTTCTGCACCCTTCATTGAGCATCTGCTGTGTAGGACATGGTGGGGGGATACAGAGAGGTGAGCCTGAATGGCAAACATGTCCCAGATGTCCCTCCAATAGAGCTGTCAGTGTGTTTGGTGCACAGAGTTTACTGTGTCTGTGGTCTGTCTTCCCCCTTCCCACCCAGAAGCAGCTGCAGGGGCCAAGGTTGGGTACAGCTAGGAATCTCAGCCAAACCCGGTGGCCACTCTTTTGTCTCTCCTATACCAGGTCTCCCTGCTCCTTTGGGCTATTGCTCATTCCCTCCGTCTGACACTCCCTACACTCAGTTGATCAAAGTGAAGTCCAGAGGCCACCTCCATCAGCATCACCTGGGTGAGGGTGTGGGCTTACAAAAGATGTAGTCATGAGCACCCGTCTACTGACCAAGACTCCCTGGGGGTGGGACCTGGAATCCACATAGTGTACAGTGTGCCCTGTGCCCACTTTGCTTTGCACACTCAAGCGTGGGAACCCCGCTGCTCCTGCTGCATCCAGGGCCAGTCCCACCCCTCCTCCTTGGCTCTAGCTGCCTGCTCCTCCCTGGGGTCCTTTAGGGGTTCTTTTCCTCTGGTCACACCTGAAATGCCACAGTATCCAGGGCTCCTCCACTCATGCCAGCTGCTATTCTGGAACTCCAGACTTTCTCCTGTCCCTGGGTGGCCAAAAGCACTCAAACATGACATGGCCAAAGCTGACCCCATCACCCTTACTCCAGGTCCCATTCTCCTCCCTCTGCCCTTGGTGTCGCCTCACTGATCCAACCTGTGTTAGATCAGGAGCCAGAACAAGTCTTGTTTGACCCCCTCTCTCCCGCCCCGCCTCACCTCAGCAATAACCAAATTCTGATCATTTTGCCTCCTGAAGATGTCTTCAGGCTTCCTGCCCCACTCCAAATCACTGCATCTGTCTCCCAACTGGTTCCCTCCTCTCTCTCTCCCTTTAGTCTCCCTCTTACCAGTGAATTTTCCAAAAGCTTTTTAAAATGCAAATCTGACGATACTCACCAGCGTCCTTAAAACTCTTCTGAGTTTCCTCATAAACAGGGGTCCCAACCCCTGGAACTGACACATAAGACCCTCCATCAGCTGCTCCCAGTTTCCCCTCCTCCCCTCTGTGTTCCAGAACAGCAAACTGCTTCCAATTTTAGCCTCCAGACCTTTGGTCATTCAGTGCCCCCTGCCAGGAAGAGCCTTGCCTGGCTGACTCTTACTCACAGCTTGGCATCGCCTCCTCCAGGAAGCCACTCTGACCTTCCCCCTGCCCCCAGCTTCCTTGGTGCATCCATAATGCCTTGTTCAAGGATCTGTTATTCCACTCACCACTCTGAGTTATAATTATCGATTTTCATGTCTCTGTTGCACACTAGCCGATGAGATCCTTGAGGGCAGGGACGGTGTCCCATTCATCTCTATCTCAGCCCCTGGCCTGGCGCCTGGCACTGAGGACAGGCTCGGACAGTGGTTGATGGATAAATGCGGAGGGGAAACTTGAACGAAATGAGAGCCAGGAATGGCCAAGAGGGGAGTGAGGGCAAGCCAGGCAGCCAGAGCAACTGTGTGGGAAGTGGGAAAGTGAGAACTTCCATTTATTGCACTCCTACGACTGCCGGCCAGCCATTGTGCGTGCGCTCTGTTTGCACATTTTGTCTCCTTTCTTCTTGCAGCAACAGATCAGGAAATGGGCATCAGAGAACCCAACTAACCTGCCCAAGGTCACACAGCTAGGTCTGGAGTAAAATCCAGAACTGTCTGGCCTGCAAACCTGTGCTCTTTCAATTAGACCACACTGCTCTCCTGGGGACAGGACCTTCTGGAAATGGACAAAGAGTGGGCCCAGCTACGCCTCTGCCTAGCTGAGCACCGGAACCGTCTGCCCACACTCAGGCCAACAGCTTCTCCCTCCCAGCCAGACCGGAGGCTCAGAGGCCAGCCAAAGATTTACCTGTTCCTTCCTCCCCTGGCTTTGGGGAGGGGGTGTCTTTGAATAGACACGCATGTCCCACTACCCCACCTCTAAGGAAGACCTGCTGCATCTTGGTGTGGTCCAGAGTGCCTGGAAATGCAGGGGGCTCTGCGATGCTGTCTGGGTTCTGCAGAATCTGTCTCCCTCATCGCACTTGGCCCAGACTGATATTAAGATTCATCTGCATTCCCCGTGCACCCGCCTGGCAGATGGTGGGGGAGGAGGCTGGGTGCGTGCTGGGGTTGCAGCCAGGGACCAAGCCAGGCCTGAGAGGCCAAAGAGCAACATGCCCACCCACTGCGCCCCATGAACCTCAGCTGGGCTGAGACAACTCCAAATATGGGGGTACCTCCTCATTCTCACAGCATCCAAGGGCTACTAGGACTTGACCTTTTATTTTTCTAAAGAATAAAAGGACTCTGGAATTCCAGGAAGAAAACCTGAAGATATGGAGAGGGGGGTGATGAAAGATGGGAAGAGATTCTCATCTTTGGGAGTCTCAGACTGGGATCTTGTTCTCCCTCCTTGCCCTGAAATTTTGCAGAGAGCAAAGATAACCAGGGACCCCACTGGGACAGGAGCCCTTCCCAGCCTGGTGACCCTGTGTGTCACAGGGAGGGTAGCAGTGAAGAATGAAGGGATGGCCTTGGGGAAACCTTGCCTGCCGCACTCCCCAGCTTCTCAGGAGGCTTACTTGGGTCTCTAGCCCCAGAATCTAGCCTGGCCCTAGCAGCCTTTTCAGTCCAGGGCCCTAGCCAAATTCTTCCTGTCACAATGACTGGACTGAGAAGGTCCCGGGAATATTTCAGCCCCTGAGTAAAGTAGGAAACGAATGGACAGAATAACAAAAGGAGTTCAGGATAGACACCTAGAAGAACTTCCCTTAGCACAGAAGCAAGTCTTGCAGAGAGATAGTGGACTTTGAATCGTGGGGATGGGTCACAATAAAGGATATGTCGTTTTCTAGCTCTTAGAATGGGTTTGGAAAAAATTATCTTTCCGAATTTGAGGACTCCTGAGGTTGGGGGTAGGGCAGCAGATTCTTGATGCCTGCTAAGGGGGAACAGGCATCCTGCCAGAGGGGTGGAAAGAATAGGGCCCCTAGCTCCTGGCCATCACTCTCCCTTCCTCTCCAGGAGTTACTCTGCCCTCGCATTCTAGCCCGTTCGAGCTGGAGAGCCAGAGTTCAGGGTCCCCGAGCTGTGGGCCGGCAGGGGAGGAGTTAACTCCGGAGGTACCGACTGGGCTCACTGTACCTGCTGCTGCCGCCGCCGCCGCCGGTGGGAGGGACAAGGAAGCAGGAGCCGCCTGGGCGCCTGGAGCGCTCCAGTCTGGCAGGGTACAGCGCTGGAAGCGGGCGGCCGGGCTCAGCGTGGCCTGGGGCGTCCACCAGGGGGCGCGCCGCGTAGGGGCGGGAGGGGCAGTCTGGTCCGGGGAATTAGCACCAAGGTCGGGCGCGCGCACAAGTCCCCAGCACATCTGGAAGAGAGCGGCGCCTCTGGAACAGAGAGGGACGCAGAGCGCATAACTGGAGCAGCGAGCTACGGCGCAGCTGGGGCCCTTCGAGGCGCTTGGGGCACACATCTGGGTCCTCGAGTAGGGGCCGTGCCGAGAGCAGCTGGACCAGGGGAGGGGGGCGGCGGCTGCACAGCTGGACCGAAGGGGGCGGGGTCGGTCCTGGACTACTGGCTGAAAGGAGGGCCGCGAGCCGCCGGGGACTGGAGCATGGGACGGCGCGCCTGAAGGAGCAGGAAGGGAAGGAAGGGGCCTGGGACCCCCATAGTAACGGAGGAGAGAAAGGGGGACGTGAGCAGAGGTGGAAGATGCAACTGACTCGCTGCTGTTTCGTGTTCCTGGTACAGGGCAGCCTCTATCTGGTGAGTGGTCTGCGGGGAGCTGCGCAGAGGGGCGGGGGCCTGAAGGATCCGGGGAGAGCGCGGGAAGCTTCCCAGCCCTGAAACTTTCTCCCTTCCCTTGATATCCCAGGGATGGAGGGCGAGACCTGAGGCTGGGGGAGAGGGCGGGTCCGAGGCTGTAGACTGGACAGAAAGGGTTAATAGGGGCGGGGAGAGGGTGCTTGGCTGGCCCACCCACTCCGCAGCTGGTGGCGGGAGGTGCGACCAGCGCTAGGGAACAGGCTGGGAGCGGGTCGCCAAGGGTTACCCGACCCCGGTCGCACCTCTTCGCGGCTTCCCAGGACCCCGAAAGAGGATGGGGTGGGTTGTGAGAGCTGACGACCTGCCAGGTCGGGGGCGTGGGTTTTCCCCCTGACCTCCTGGACCCAGAGAGCCCCGGGCTCTGTGTCCCCAGCTCGCAGAGCCGGTCCAGGAGGGGGACGGCCCCCGCGTCCCTCCTTCCCGCTCCCTCCCGCTCCTCCCTCCCGCCTGTTGTTTTCCTCTCTTCTCCCGGCTGCGCGCAGCCTGAGCCCCACAGGACCTGGGCAGGCGGCTCCCGCCCCGGGCGCTCGCGGCAGCTGAGCGGAGCGCCCAGAGCCCGCTCCCAGTGCGCTGGCTCAGGGCTTTACAGAGGCCCAGGACGCCTAACGACCCCACCCCTGACCCCAGCCCAGAGCTTGCTTCCCTCCAACCGCCTGCCGGCCCTCGCCCCAATCCTGCGGTGGAGAAGCCTCAGCCCCACATCTGGATCTGCCCCTTCCCTCATATCCACAATCCCCCCCCTCCCCCGCTACCACCCTCGTTCCACTGCTGGAAGAACCCTTCCTTTCTCATGACCACACCTGTGGCCCTGTTCCCTATCCATTGCCACACAGCAGTGACCCTCCAGCACCAAGTGCACACAGGTCTGCAGCCCGGCGGAACCTACCCTCCAGGGGCTTCACCTCTCAACTGTCCCTCTACCCAACACCTGGGGCCTGGAAGGCAGGGCCAGCCTTGACTGTGAGGCAGAGATGGGCTTGGTCTCAGCATACAGCTGCAGGCACTGCTGAGAACAGGGGGCATGATGATCTCAAACTCCCTTGGAGCCCCCACCTCCAGCCCAGGGCCACCGCTAAATTCACATGCTGCCCAGATGAGGTGGAAGACTTGTAAACTCCCCAGTGCCCCCTAGTTCTGTCCCCCTCTGCACAGCTCCTCCAAGAAGCCTCCCCCCAGGTGTGGCCTGTCACCATAGCTAATCCAGCAGAGGCAGGATGACCCTTGGCAGATTCTCAGTAGGGATGGGGCCTGGATAAAACCCTTCAAAAAATGCACATCTGGTCTGTGAGATTGGGAGCCATGGGGTATTAATGGGAGGGCTGACCCTATGTGACCTTAGCCTTATAGTCCTGTAACTCAGAGCCCTGGTGTCCTTATCTGTGAAATGGGAATAAGAACTCCTACCTCATAATGCAAGTAATGTCTTGGCATATCATCATCAGTGTTCTCCAGAGATGTATTTCCTTTTCCATATCCTTGACCATTGTGGGTGTGCCATTCACTCCGTGTCTCTCCCAGTCCTCCTGCCAAAACCTAAACTGGATTTGTACTTGAGAATTTCATTGGGTTCTGTTTTCTTATTTCATTATCTGTTGGGTTTTTTGCATATGAGGGAGGAAATGATCCTAGGGTAAGGATGATGTCTCACCTAACGGACTAGGAAGTCCCCAAAGTGGAGAGCTGGCCTCTCCTGTCAAACCAGAGATTCTCCCAGGATAGGAAGCAAGCTCTCCTATCTGACTCCAGGCTCTTTGAAGGCAGAGATTATGCCTCTCCATCAGCCTGGGAATTTCACAGGGGCACGGACTCCACTTCCCCTAAGGGAAGGGGGCTCTATCAATGCAGGGGTAATGCTTCTACCATCAGATGGGGACCCTCTGAAGATCAGGAACTAGGCTTCCCCCATAGATTCAGGACTCCATAAGGGGTGTTGTCCCTGATACCATAGTCCACTGGAGCGAATTCTTGACTACCCTCAGACTTTAAACAGTGGCCAAAGGTAGGACAGTGAGGAGAGGACATGGGGCTGACCCTAATGTCAGAACATGAGATGGGACCATGACACAAGCTAGGATGTACATATGACTCCCAGCATAAGGGGCCAACATTCAGGGGCCCTTAGTCCCAAGTCAGAGTGGAAGGGACAGAGCTGGTGCTGGTGGTGGGGGTGGGGGCCAGAACTCCTGGGTTCTTTGGGGACAGGACTCTCACTTTCCCCCCAACTCCTTCTGTAGGTCATCTGTGGCCAGGATGATGGTCCCCCCGGCTCAGAAGATCCTGAGCGTGATGATCATGAGGGCCAGCACCGGCCTCGGGTACCTCGGAAGCGGGGCCACATCTCACCTAAGTCCCGCCCCATGGCCAATTCCACTCTCCTAGGGCTGCTGGCTCCACCTGGGGAGGCTTGGGGGGTCCTTGGGCAGCCCCCCAACCGCCCTAACCACAGCCCCTCACCCTCAGCCAAGATGAAGAAAATCTTTGGCTGGGGCGACTTCTACTCCAACATCAAGACAGTAGCCCTGAACCTACTTGTCACGGGGAAGATTGTGGACCATGGCAACGGGACCTTCAGCGTCCACTTCCGACACAATGCCACAGGCCAGGGCAACATCTCCATCAGCCTTGTGCCCCCCAGTAAAGCTGTAGAGTTCCACCAGGAACAGCAGATCTTCATTGAAGCCAAGGCCTCCAAAATCTTCAACTGCCGGATGGAGTGGGAGAAGGTAGAACGGGGCCGCCGGACCTCGCTCTGCACCCATGACCCAGCCAAAGTCTGCTCCCGAGATCACGCTCAGAGCTCAGCCACCTGGAGCTGCTCCCAGCCCTTCAAAGTCGTCTGTGTCTACATCGCTTTCTATAGCATAGACTATCGGCTGGTCCAGAAGGTGTGCCCAGATTACAACTACCATAGCGATACCCCCTACTATCCCTCTGGGTGACCCTGGGCAGGCCATGGAGGCCAGGCCAGGGCTGGAAGGACAGGCCTGCCCATGCAGGAAGCCATCTGTCTGGACACTGGGCAGGAAAGGGGGTGGAGAGGAGGAGATGCCAAGTGGGGCCAGGACTAAGTCTCAAGTGGCCAGGAGAGAGTCCCAAGTTCTGGCCCCAACTTGAGGCGGTGGAACGATGGGAACACAGGTGCTGGAGGAGGAGTCGGGTCTCTGTGTGCAGCCTTCCAGGGATTTACCATTGAGCCACAGGCAGATGCTGGGTCCCCCAGGCCCCTGGGCAGGCAGACCTATGTGGACCCAGATCTACTCATGGGAGGACCCTACATGCTTGGCTCCTGCCATCCTAAGAGAGGACATCAGTAGGCTATGGGGGCATTTCATAGTGTGAACATCCTGTCACCTTAGGATGGCTGGCTGAGACAGGACTTCCTGGGAGCCCTCTAGCCCAGCCAAGTAGGCAGTCCTGGGCCCCTTGCCCTGCACTGAGCATGGCATGAGTGGTGACCCTTGCAGTCTTTGATGTCTTGGCAAATAGACCATGCATCTCCAGCTAGGCCACCCCGTTCCAAAATTCCCTCTCCTGGCAGCATTCCCCACTGCACCCGCCCTGTTGCTGATGGCAAGGATAGTGGGGTCCTCAGGTGGAAACCCACCTGCGTGCTATGTGTCCCTCTACCAGCCCACCACCCTGCTGGCTCCTCTGGAAGCCTCCTTATGCCAGAGAGTGGCCCTCAATAGTCAGTCAGCCTTGCCTGTCAGACTGGGGCTGTCTTGGAGAGGGAAGGTGCCTCTCTCTCTTAGCCCTGGGGCCAGCAGCAGGGAGGTGGTGGGCCAAGCTGGATTGTGTGCAGGTTCTGTTCCGTGTGTCTGTCTGTGGGTGGGGGGAGGGATGGGAAGTCTTGTGAAATCACCTGATTGCTGACTTCTGTGTGCAGAATCTTGTTCTTGGAGCAGGAAATAAAGCTTGCCCCTGGGTACCAGAGTCTGCCTTTTCAAGGAAAGAGTCCAGCTAGCATTCCTTGGATGGTTGTAGAGCCCAGAGCAGCTGGACTCCTCTGCAGCCCTGTCCCCAGGCTTCCTATACAGTACCAGGGCTTGGTGCTGTGGGTGTGGGGGGTGGGTGGCATCTGTCAGAGCAGCTCTGGGAGGAAGAGCTAGTGAGTGGGACAGGCCAGATGAGGGTGTCTCTCGATGCCTAGTGGAGTCCTAGCTCTGTCTTATTTTCCTGTGTGGCCTTGGCCATGTCTCCTTTCTGCCTTTCTGTCAGGTTCTTCCTCTGTAACCAGTGGTTCTCACATGTGAGTGAGCATCTGAACCTAGAGGTTTGTTAATACAGATTTCTGGGTCCTCATTCAGTAGGTCTGGGTGGGGGTCAAGAACATGAATTTCTAATGAGCCAACACATCTATGTTGGTACGGCTGGTGCAGGGCCCACACTTTGTGAACCATTCAAATGACCTCTAAGTTCCTTTCTGGCTCTGGCTCTGGCTCTGAGATACTTCTGATGCCCTCCCCTGGGGAGCGTCCTTTCAGAGAATCAGAGTATTGGGTTTTTAATGTGAAAACAAACTAGTGAAAGGAACAGGCTTTCACTTCCCTTCCCCCAGGTGGTAGGACGCCTCAGAATGGATGGCTGCCTGGCCACCTTGCTTGGGAGTTAGTTGGACCCTTTGGGCCTCAGTGAAGGAAGGGAGAAGTGCTCACACCAAGGTCACAGTGCCCTCTCTGGAGGTCATTCTAAGTTTGCTCTCCTGGACAGTGACAAGGTCCTGGTGGGAGTTTAAGATGGTCTCACTCCTCTTGGCCTTTCACTCCTGCCCACCAGTGATCTGCAGGGACAGTCCCCTCGCACAGTGCAGTGGAGAGCTAGGCAGGTTAGAAGCCACCTTTTTGCAGCCCTGCCCTTTATGAAGTGACCCAGAAAGGGCAGGTGGCTAGAGCTCAGGCTTATCCCAAGCTTCTTTCCCTGCACCTTACTTCCTGGGGCAGCTCCCATGAGGACAAATTCAACACACCCATCCTCTCACCCTGGCCATGGTGCTTGAGTCCAGAGAGGCCCAGGGATGTAGGCCCTGCCATGGACAGCCTGGAGCTGTTGGAATCTGGAGTGTTCTCCCACCTGTGGACGCCCACCAGACATATCCAGGAGCACCTCCCACGGCACTGTGGGGACTACAGTGAAGGAGGAGGGAACAGTGGGGCTGATGGCCTTGGGTGCCCTCCCTTACCTGGCCTGGCTGAACTCTCAGCAGGACCTGGGGGCACTCTGACCCTCCTGCTCCTGTCCTGTGGAGAGCCAGATGCTGCTGACAGCTGGAGGGCCCAGGCTGCCTGGCACACAGTTCTGCCTGCACAGGGGGTGGATTCATTTTAATAACTTTATTTCACCCTCACACACACTCTGCCACCTCGTCCCTATTTTTGTGCCTTCTGCGGTAACCTGACTGCTCTCCTCAGCTTGGATTTTGCTAATAAATTTCCTCACAAACCTTAATACTTAGGAATAGCCTCTGGTCCCCACCATCCTTGCCAAGTACTTCCTGTGCTTGTTGGTCCTTACAAGGTAAGGGGTCCATCCGACTTCCTCTGGCTAAGAAGATGCCCTCCTCTGCCCGCTTGGCAAACAATGTCTAGAGTGTCGCTTGTGGAGATGGACCACCAGTCACCAGGAAGTGCTCTGACCTTTCACTCCTGCCATGGTACAAACACAAGAGAGCAGTTTCCTTTGGAAGAATCCCCACAGCCCCAGGGAAGGTCCCAGTCCACACTCCAACCACCTGTTCCCCCCTCTGCCCTTCAGGGCATTCAGAAATCTCCTAAGGCTGGCTCAGCGCCTGTAGCATAGTGGTTACGATGCCAGCCACATAAACCAAGGATGGTAGGTCTGAACCCAGCCCAGGCCAGATAAACAATGACAACTGCAACAAAAAATAGCTGGGTGTTGATGGTGGGCGACTGTAGTCCTACCTATTTGGGAGGCTGAGGCAAGAGAATCGCTTAAGCCCAAGAGTTTGATGTTGCTGTGAGCTGTGATTCTGTGGCACTCTACTGAGGGCAACATAGTGAGACTCTGTCTCAGAAAAAAAGACATCTCCTAAGGCTGTTTAGTGACCCTGAAGTCCTGCTCCTCCATCAGCTCAACCTAGCTGGGGAGTTGCCACCTCAGTGGGGCCTTGTCTCCTTTGTCAGAGTGGAGCCTCTGGAAGGAACCTACCAGCCAGGGGCACTCTGGAGCACCTGGGGCCCAGGACCCACGCCTCTCTTGTCCGACTGAGGACCCCTTAAGGGGTAGGGGCAGAGTGGCTCCTCAGACTGGGGGTGCCCTCAACAGGCTGGAATCTAAGGTCACAAAGGGGAACAGCTTGCTCTCTAAGCAGCCCAGTGCTTACAGGCTGCCTCGGTCCTTCAGCTTTGCAGGAAGGTGCTGTCTGGCCTCAGTGTTCCCATCTTTAATGGGATGAGTCTTCCTCACAGTCTGTGAAGCTATAAGAGGGAATACACGTTAGGTTAGCTGGCAGCAATGCTGAGTCTTCCTTTTGATGAAGCTTAAGGCAAAATTGAATGGGAGTCTAGGTCCCCACCCCCATTATTCTCCTTCCCTGGGATGAGCAAGCGGGAACTGAGTCACCCCCTTCCTCATCCTTGGCAGCAATGCCAGTGACCTTGCATGTGGCAGACTCGGGTGGTAAGGCCCATTGCTCAGAAATGCACAAGCTGGGTGGGTGGGTAGGGAAGTGGGGGTGGAGGCAGCTGAAGGCTGGGGGTGGGGGTGACCAGGGACATGTCTCATCGAGTGGGTGTGTGGAGGGGTTTGTGGGACACATGATGAACTGGTTGCTCTGTGTTGGGAAGTGATCCAATGTCATGGCTGGGAGTGGGAGAGAAAAATGTTACTTCCGAAGACTCTGAATCCTGTAGTCTTGTTGAAGACTCTGAATCCTGTAGTCTTGCCAGGAGAACTGGGGGCTGGGGGGACAGCTGAGGAGAGGCATCACCATCCTCACCAGGCAGAGGCAAGATGGGGTGGAGGCGGCACCTGCCGATTATGCCAAAGTCCTAGGGTGACAGCTGACACCATCACCAAGGCACAAATGCCAGAGGAGACCTGGCAGTCACCACTTGGGGGCTGGATTCTGGTTCCACAGGGATTCTGTTTCCTGTTGGCCTGCCAAGCTCAGAGGCTGACCTGATAATAATTCAAGTGAAGGATGTTTAGTTCAAGGCCTCCCAGTTCCTCATCACTGGGCCACCTGGCTAGGTGGTCCCAAGGGACAAACTAGCTCCTCCTGAACCACAGAGGCTGCCAATGTGCTGGCAACATGGGTGTTGCAGGAGGATGTATCTGGGTCCTCATCCTGGCTCTATAATTTATTAGACGGGTAGCTTTGGACAAATGAAATAATCTCCCAGAGCCTCCTTATGTGAAAAACTAGGGGCCTACCGGCCTTGTTGAAAAAATTAAATTAGCGGCCCCCCAAATTATACTTCTTCCTTTCTTTGTCTTTGGACATGAGCTTATGTTGTCTTCAGCCTTTCTCCTGGTGTGAATAGATGACAGGGCCCCAGGCTGGAAGGAGACCTGGGTTCCTGGCCTGCCTTTGCCCCAAGATGCATGTAGCAGATACCACTAATTGTCTCATAATATACATTCCCATTTTCTCCCTAGTAATGGGGTCCTTGATTTTTAGCTGGGCACATGGTTGCTTGAAATAAATACTACATTTCTCTGGCTCCTTTGCACCTAGATGTGGTTATTTTTATTATTATTTTTTTTTGAGACAGAGTCTCACTATGTCACCCTTGGTAGAGTGCTGTGGCATCACAGCTCACAGCAACCTCAAACTCTTGGGCTTAAGTGATTCTCTTGCCTCAGCCTCTCAAGTAAGTGGGACTACGGGCGCTGGCAATAACACCCTGTTATTTTTTGTTGCAGTTGTCATTGTCGTTTAGCTGGCTCGGACCGGGTTTGAACCCACCACCCTTGGTATATGTGGCTGGCGCCCTAACCACTGTGCTATGGGAGCCAAGCCCCTAGATGTGGTTATATGACTAAGATTTACCAGTGACTTTTAAATCAAAGGGTCACATGGTAACTTCCAGAAATCTGCAGACAATTGATATGCAGCCCTTCCCCCTTCTTCATTGTTCTTCTCTCCATCCTGCTGCCTGGAATAGGTATGTGATTGCCAGAGTTCTAGCTGCCATCTTAAACCATGGAGATAAGAGCCACATTCTAGAAGTGGCAGAGCAGTGAGCTGGAAGAAATCTTGGTCCCCCAAAATTTGGTGGAATAGAAAGTTCATACTAGCCTTAGGCTACCTACCTTCAGATTATATAAGGAAAGTAAAATGCCTTCCTTATTTAAGCCACTGGTGTTTGGGTCTTCATCTCTTACAGTTAATTCCAGCTCCACCTGAGTCAGTGGGTATGTTTGATCCCTGGACCTCAGCCTCCCCACCTGTAGAATAGAGAGAATGCTCATGTCCTGCCACTCACCAGAGAGGTTGTATAGACAAGAATGAACTTGGGAAAGCTCCTCTCCTCCTTTCTGGTGTTCAGGCACACAGCCTCCATTTTTGGAGGTAGAACAAGTTGCTGCTACATTGCAGGGAGCCTGAGGGGCTGGGAAAGATTCAGCCGCCAATCCCCAAATTCACCCCCCACATGTCTAGTCCCCATTACGTTCTGATATTGGTGACACACAATCCTCATTAAGGGCCTGAATGATCCCAGCCAGATGGGATCCTAATTTAATTAAAACCCTTTAATTACCTGCAACAACACAGCTTTGCAAAGTCCAGTGCAAAAGGGGCCTGGGATGGGAGGGGCACTGTTGACAGGGTAGAGAAGTGGCTGTCCTTTCAGCACTCAGGGGACCCCAGGTTGGAGGTATTTCTTCCACCCTGATGGGTACAAACATCCTGGAACAGCCAGTGGGGCCTGGGCTTCTGGCTTGGTCTACACAGGGTACAGCCAAGCCAGGAAGGGGAACAAACTAGGTCCTTGGGAACAGAGTCCCAGGCTATTGGCCTGAAGTTGTCAGTGTTGGTTTTGTGCTTACTCTGAAACCAGCACAGCCTGTTAGGGTCAGGTCTGAGCCCTCTGGTGACCCTGCCTCTGTCCAGCACCCTCTGGTGAGGAGTAGGCCTGGTCTTGCATCTCCTGAATGACCTTGCTTAAGAAACAGGAGTCCCCTTCCAGCCACCAAAGGAAAGTCATGTGTATTTTCTTAGGGATTAGTAAGGACACTCCTGTCCCACCCCTACCATGGTCCTGAGCCACCACCAGCTTCTCCCTGTAATGGTAGAAAGAAGGAGCGCAGGCCAGGCTACAGCCTGCCAAGTCTTAGCAAGGACAGACTCAGAAACCCCCACTTGGGAGCTGGGCTATTTCGTGGACACCATACATGACTATACCTTCTGCCCTCACTTAGTACTTTTTTTTTTGAGACAGAGCCTCAAGCTGTCCCGGTGGGTAGAGTGCTGTGGCATCACAGCTCACAGCAAACTCCAACTCCTGGGCTCAAGTGAGTCTCCTGCCTCAGCCTCCCAAGTAGCTGGGACTATAGGCACTCGTCACAACGCCCGGCTATTTTTTGGTTGCAGCCATCGTTGTTTGGTGGGCTGAATTTGAACCTGCTACCTTAGGTGTATGTGGCTGGCACCTTAGCCACTTGAACCACAGGTGCCGAGCCTTTAGTACTTATTCATTCAACAAATATTATTTAATAAAGCCTCTGAAAGTTCTAGCTGGTCTCTGTTGGGCCAGGACATCCAGGTGAAGAGGTTTTGATTCCCATTTGGACCATGGTCTTAAAGGAAGAGAAACGTTCTGTTGGAATCAGTGTGATATCAATGACTGGAGCTGAAATCAGAAATCCCCAGAGGAAGGACAAACCCAAGGGGGAAGAGCTGGAGCCAGTAGGCCCTGTCATTCCACACCCCAAACTTCCCCTTCAGTATTTTACTTACTGAATAAGCATCCCCCAGTGCCTAGCTTGTTGTTCTCCTTCCCTTCCCAGCCACTTCTTCTCTTTTCTCAAATCCTGCTACAACTCCCCACTCCACCTTGCTTCCTCTGTTATCTCCTAACATCCACAGCCTCTAAAGAGCTTCTCCCATCTCTGGACTCGGGTGTATCTGGAGCACTGGGTCCCTGCCAGCTTGGGGGCTCTCAGAGGAGGGAGTGTGGAAGTGTCTTCTGGGGCCTGGGAACAGACTGGAGACTTTTTGAGGGCAGGGGCTATATGACCCCTGCACACTGGTCTGGAGTCTCCCCAAGAAAGGTGGCACTTCCTATGAAGTGTCATTAATCAGCCACCTGGGAGCAGGTGTCCTGGCACATCCAACTCCACATGGGAGGTTGTCCCTGCCGTGCCTCACTGGACAGCGTGCTGAGGCGTGATCACAGTCCGCTTTCTGCCAGCATGGGAGAGGAAATGGCAACAGGAAGACAAGCTGCCGCATGGTCTGCACTCTGGCACCCCAGGTCCTCCCGGCTGGAAAAGCGGGTGGGGCAGGAAGGGTGAAGGCAAGAGGAGTGGGTGGAGGCCTGTCAGCACTGGGACACCCCTCCCACCTGTCCCTGCTATTGCATTTTGTCTTCTCTAGCAAGGTCTTCAGAGACCCATGAGCTCCTGGAGCATGGTGGTGGGCAGGTCTCACTGCATTACTGAGTTGTAAGAAATCTCAAGGCCTTCTGGCTCCTAACCCAGAAACTTCTCTTTCCATGATGTCAGGCTTCCTCTCCCCAGAGCCTCTTCATGGCTGGGGAAAGAATGGCCTGCTGGATGCTGGGAAAGCTGGGTTGTCCTCACCTTGGGGTGAAGGTAAGGACAATACTCAGCTCTGTCTGATGTGTTTGGAGAGAGCTAGGTCTCAGCCTTATGTGGCAGGTGATCTTAACCTAGCTGCCTTGCCTCTCTGGGCTTTGGATAGTTCTTCCCCCACCTGCTCATTTAACTATGGTGAGGGATGAACTGGCCTGGTCGAGGGTGAGTACCATGTCAGTGTCCGATTATGGCCACTTGGCCCACCTGCTGGGGCACACAGGCATTCCAGGGGAGGGGGAGAGCTGTTTTCTTTTCTTCTTCAGGGCAGACTGTAACAGGGCAGTTGAGGACATGGATTCTGAGCCTGGCTGCCTGCACTCAAATCCTTGCTTTGCCACTTCCTTACTGCAGATCTTGGACAAGTTACTGAACATTTTTGTGTTTCAATTTCTCCAACTGAAAAATGGGGATACTTGCTCCCTCTCAGGGCACTGTTGTGATGGAACACGCAAAGCAGTCAGAAGTGCATGTGGGTGGCTGGGGCAGTGCTCAGGACTAGTGCTTGATCATGGTCTGCCCTGCTCCTGCCAAACCTCAGTGGGCTCTAGTACCCCTTGCTGCAGGAAGAAAACCCTTAGGAAAGGGCAGAAGTCTGTCATGTCTACAAAGAATGACACGTGGGCGGTGCCTGTGGCTCAGGCAGTAGGGTGCTGGCCCCATATACTGGAGGTGGCGGGTTTGAGCCTGGCCCCGGCCAAAAACTGCAAAAAAAAAAAAAAATTGACACTTGTAAAAATGAATCTCCTTTTGTTTTTCTTATTCTAGTTGCATTCCTACTTCTCTTTGGGCCCCTTGGGCGGGCACTCCAGAAGCCCCTTTTGGTGCCTCCAGTAGTTTCATCTGAGTACTTCTTCCCTCTGGACCTCCACTCATAAACAATACAAGGCTCAGAGAATACAGGTGGCCACAGGGTCTTTATTTAGGAGCATACAGTCAAACAAGCCAAAAGCAGTCAGCCAAGCGGACTGTCCAGCCAAAGGGCACCCTTCTTCCTTTCCTTGCCTGGAGCCCTGGGTTCTGGCCCCACTGCCCCACCCCTGCACTGATCAAATCCAGCTCCCTCCTTCCCTACTCACCCATCCTCATCACCTCCACCTGCAGCTCAGAGGCCCTTTGTTACCCCCCTGTGAATGGGTGTGTGAAACACATCCCTGTCTTGAACTGCACCCTTGATGATGATGATGAAAATGGTGTTCTGCCACTGGTGAATTCCCTGAGGACAGGGCCCCGTGCAACCCATTTCTCCCACACTCTGAGTAGGGCCAAGAGCATGAGTTATACCCAAGGCCTGGTTAGTAAATCTTGTTTGACTCACAGATGGACTGGACTCAATTTCTTTTGTGGGAGTCTTTCTCAGTGACAGACAGAAGGAGAAGGGAAGAGACACAGGTGAAGAGGCAGCTAAACTCTGCCAGGCTGCGCCAGCAGAAGAGAACAGTTGTGGGTTTGGTAAGCAGAGGGTAAGTGGGGGATACAAGAGGGTGGAAAGGTATATAAATGCCCCATTTTCTAGCCTGGGCAGCTCCTGGGCCTGGGAGGGGAGGGCCCTGCTGCCACTCAGTCAGGCTCTGCCATCTGCCACGTCTCAGCAGAGATCAGAACTGGAGGGTGAGTTGTAGGCAGCTTTTGTTTTTTTCCTAAATTCAGCAGGATCAGTCTCAAGATGTCAATCTGGTGAGCAGGACTGGAGATACGGAGAGAAATGTCTAGGAAAATGGAAGCTTCTGTTCCAGGAGGGAAGCACAGGGGGAAGGAAAGGAAAGGAAAGAGAAGCAAAAGGAGGATGGTGTAGAGAAGATGGGCTTTATTTAGCAGGTAGACATCCATCATTCTCTGGCCTCTCAGAGGGCAGCAACAGCTAGAGAAACGGGGTTCCTGGGTCCCATGTGACTTCCTCTCCCAAATACTTAAACAAAATTATTATTTTTAGAGACAGAATCTTGCTATGTTGCCCACACTGATCTCAAACTTTTGGGCTCAAGTGATCCTCCCACCTTGGTCTCCTGAGTGGCTGGTACTATAGGCTCAGGTTGTTATCCCTGGCCCCAACCCTTATCTTTGTACCTACAAGCTAAAGTGGTTCTGCTCTGCCTCTCACCTTCCTCTCTGGAATGCCTGATCTCCTAACTTTTGGGGATTATAACAATGATGACAGTGAAGATCATAAACAAATAACGAAAGAGCAATTTCCAGGCTACCAAAAGATTTGGAGTAGGCTCTTTCCTGGGACCTCTGTGGACTCTTCTCCTCCACATGTTATAACAGAAGAGACTCCTGAGGCTTGTAGACACCAGGCTAGCCAATCTTGGATGCTTTCTCCAGAGTGAATCCTGCTTTGGAAGATTTGTGCACTCCCAAAGGTGCCCATTTCTGTCTCATCACAGACTTATATTCCAATCCAAGAACTCCTAAAAGGAGACGGACTCAGAGAACTACATATGGAAAAACAAAACACAATAAAACAAAGCACACATGGCTTAGTTTAGAAAAGCAATAATATAATAAAGACATAAAAACAACGATAATGTTAATAACAGCTTACCTTTCTGGGGCCATTGTTCAATGCCAGGTACTGTGTTAAAGATGCAACATATATATTCTCATTAATTCCCCACAAGAAATCTATGAAACCCATTTTGCAGATAAGAAAACTAAGGCTTACCCAGGCCAGTGTTTTGGCCAGGATCACAATGGTGGCAGGAGAAGAGAGCCAGGCTCCTAGACTCTAATGCTGTGCTCACCAGCCTGCGCTGGCTTTCAATGTTGCCTGCGCTCTTAGCAACTCCTCCTCAATGGCTAGTTCAGATCAGGCCTCTGACTCTCACCTTTGCCCAGGAGCTCTCAGCCACTGAGCACTGAGCTCGTTTCAAAAAAACATGCAAGGCACTGATGCAAACTTGCTCAACTTCCCAGTATCAGGCAAACCCACCTATGTCTGTGGGATTCTCCTCATACCCAGAGGGAAATTGTCCCAATCCAAGCCCTTTCCCCGCAGCATGCTCAGAACCTTATTGTATAGACTATTCCCCCTTAACTGGACTGTGGAGTTTTACTTTTTTTTTTTTTTTGAGACAGAATTTCACTTTGGTGCCTCTGGTAGAGTGCTGTGGTATCATGGCTCACAGCAACCTCAAGCTCTTGGGCTCAAGAGATTCTCTTGCCTCAGCCTCCCAAGTAGCTGGTCCTATAGGCACCTGCCACAACACCTGGCTATTTTTTATAGATTGGGTCTCACTCTAGCTCAGGCTGGTCTTGAACTCAGGCAATCCACCCACCTTGGCCTCCCAGAGTGCTGGGATTATAGGCATGAACCACAGTGCCTGGCCAGGACTGTGGAGCTTTAAATGTTTCTTCTCTATTGGATTTGGTTTTAAAGATGCCCACGTCTCTTTCATTCTATAGGAAAAGTAAAACTCTCCCCTCTGCTCATTGCCTCCTCCAGTGACTGTCCCCACTTTGTCCTTCCTTTCACAGACATACTTCAAGGCTTGTCTGCACTCCTTGTCTCCAGTTCCTTACTTCCTACCCATTCCTCACCTCTCCCCAGTTGGGGCCCCTTTCCTAAAATGGCCATGGCTAAGGTCACCAGTGAATTCCATATTGCTACCTCCAATGGGCATTTTTTTTTTTTTTTTTTTTTTTTACTTTCTTTTATTTGACAGCATTTGGCACCTTCAATGCTTTTTTGGTCTTAGTTCTCTTAGTTTTGTGTTTTCTTCCTATAGATACCTCTCTGGCCTCTTCTCTTTGTGGCAAATCTTTCTTTACCAGACTTTAAATCTAAGAATTCCTTAGAGTTTAGTCCTTCTCTCCTCCATCTCAGTGACCTAACACTACAGGGTTTCAATGACAACTATAAACCTGTATCTCCTTCCCAAACCGTCTCCTGTCTCAATTTTTTTTCCTTAACCTCTCTTCTGAACTCTAAGCTCATAAATTCAACAACCAAGTGATAACCTCCATTTAGATTTCTCAAGGCATCTCATAATCAATAAGTAAAATAAAATCAATGACTTAATTGCCCTTAAGCCTGTTTATCTTCCCATGGGTCTCTAGCCTGGTGAATTCCTCTAGTCACACAAGCTAGAAACCTCTTTGTCCTTATTCTATCCAATTCATCAAGTACTGCCAAATTTGCCTCCTCAATCTCTCTTAAACATACCTATTCTTCTGCTGCTCTACTACCTCCCTACTAAGTTCTATTATCTCTTGCCTCCTCCAACCCCAAGCCCAATATTTACTTTTAGACTCCAGCCAGAGATCTGATTAAAATGCAAATTTTGTCATCCTTTTTTGCCTAAAGCTCCTCTTTGGTTTCCCCATTGCTCTTGGTGTAAGTACCTTATTCCTAATGTGACCTAAGAGGGTCTTGCCACAGCTGGCTTAACAACTTGCTCTCACTCCTCTCCACATTCCAGCCACCCAGCCTTGCCTGGCTCCTAGAGCAACGCAACAAACTGCCTGTAGACTTTAATGGATGCAAATTCTCTGTGGAATGTGCCTCCCCAAGTTGACATTCTCCTCATCCTTCAGCTCTTACATTAAAAGCTGCTTACTTGGGGAGGGGGAGGGAGGGCTTTCTAGATGCCCCTGATGAGACCATTCCCCTCCAGGCTCTCATGGTACATTTCCTTCAGGGTATTTACCAGACCTTGACATTATTTGTGGCATTATTAAGGACACTCTCTCCTCATTAGACTCTAAGTTCCAAAGAAGGCAGGAAGCATTAGTTTTACTCACTGTACTATCCCTAGTCAACTACTGAAAAGGTCATAGAAACTCAACTTTTAAACAGTCAAACCAATGCAAAGACGACACTGGGGATCACCCACCCATTGGCAGGCATCCCAACCACTCTCAAATGCCCTTTTCTTTCTCTTCTAACAAAAACAAAAAACTTTTGGTCAGAGATAATGGAGCAGGAAGGATACACGATGGAGACCACAATCCCCCTGGAATTACTAAAGATTATGCTGGATAACTTGGTAGTTGTGATGCCTATTTTTCACTAGTGTTTCAATAAAATAACACCCTCCAATCAAGGTAAGAGATAGAAATAAAAATGTGTTAATTTAGCCAGAGAGAATAAAATCTGTAATATGACTATTGGTTCATGTATCAATGTATCTTTAGATTTCCGAAAAAGGTGGTTTTTCATTTTGTCTTTAATGACATACTGCATTTTAAGGTGCTATGAGATAACAGGAAATAAAGAGGCATACAAGGGTTGGAGGAGAAATTTGAAACTATACCAGTGCTGGATGGAGATGGTTCAAACTGGCTCTCTGGAGTCAATCAGTACAACTTTCAGGAATTTTGAGAGCTGCTTGCTAAATGGCTATTAAAAATTAAATTGTATTAACATATGATTAGTAAAGGTAATAAGTACTTAAAATCTATCTCTTCCTAATTATTTTATATTTTACTGGCATCTATGCTCTTGAGGTTATTTCTGTCTATGGTATCTCTACCATGCAGATACAAATAATAATGTACTGTGCGTCTCTTCCCACATACAAGTTCAATAATGTCACCTTGGTAACTGGAAATCAGCCTTGGTGGAAGTATTTACACCACGAAAACTGGCACATGCTACCAGTCAGGGCTTACATATTTGGGAACTGGATGTTATACCTTTAGTAGCACACACTGAACCAAACTACTGGCCCATGAAAATATTTTAAGGTCTGAAGCAACTTTTCACTTGGAAGATGGATAGGCTGAAGTAGTTTCCTAGAATATGTCTTTAGGACTAGTCATTCTCAAAACTGTGTTAAAGATTGAGGGTAACTGTTTTCTTTCTCAACTTAAAGCTGTAATTATTCTATAAACATGACTTTTATTACAAATAGCAGTTACTATCATGTCCATACGTTATGGAAAACTAACCATTACCTCTAGACAAAAAAAAAAAAAAAAAAAAAAAGGATGTGTTGACTATACTGAAATAGATACAAGTTCTTTTTTTTTTTTTTGAGTCTCACTCTCTGTAGAGTGCTGTAGCGTCACAGCTCACAGCAACCTCACACTCCTGGGCTCAAGCAAGTCTCCTGTCTCAGCCTCCAGAGTAGCTGGGACTACAGGTGCCTGCCACAATGCCCGGTTATTTTTAGAGATGGGTCTTAATATTTTTGCTCTGGCTCAGGCTGGTCTCAAACCTGTGCACTCAGGCAATCCACCTGCCTAGGCCTCCCAAGTGCTGAGATTACATGCATGAGCCACCGTGCTCAGCCAAGATAAAAGTTCTTAAGAGTGGAAGAAAGACCCTTCCCCTCTCTCTGCGGACAGTGGCTTGTACTCATTCTGTTTGCTTATCTCCTTATCATTCTTGGCTTCTCTCACTACCATTTGACTGAAACTGCTCTAAGGTAACCCCTGACCTCCTTACTGCTAAATTCAATCACTTCTTTTCAGTCCTCAGTTCTATGGCCTGTCCATTTGTTTCTGACTCCTCCCTTTGACTGAGTTAGTAGAGCAAAAATCCTACCCTCTACCCTAGGCCTGGCCTAGCACAATGTCTGTGGGCTCCCAGCTGCTCACCACTTGTTTGCTCATTGGTGGCATGGAATTTAATCCCTGTCACCTTGAGTGTATCACCTCACTTCCCTGGATGTCTGTTTTCTCAGACATGAAGAAAAGGTGAAATGTAGGGGTCCTTCTTTCTTCTTTCAGTTTGTTAAAAGCTGATATTTAGCGCCTGGGTCTTGCAGGCACTAAAGCTCTCCCCATTTCAAGCGAGCATTTCACCTGGAAAATCCAAGGCGAACTTGGATTTTCACCTTCTTTTAGGTCTTTGGGTCTAAGCCCCAAAGCTATTCATTTACCTTCTGTTGTTTCTTGGCTCAGAGCCAGGTTTAATGACCTTGAGGAAGTTACATCACCATCTTCCTAAGCTATATAGTTGGAATGAGCAGGAGTTGTACAAGACAAGCCAGCAAATGTTCAGAATGCCCATGAGAAACATAAACCGCAGGTCCTAGTGCTACAATCCCATACTTGAGTTACTAATATTTTATCTTTATAATATTTTTCCCCTGAAGTTGATCCCCTTCAACTCCTTAATCATTTCTGTTGCTTGTACTAAATTCCCTCAAGTCTAAAATTCTCTTCCCTAGAGCTACAGAAATCAGAACCAAACAGTATTCCAGATACCACCTTCTACTCTAGTATAGGATTTACAGAGAAGAGGTGATCATCTTGCTAATGGCATAAAGATCCCATCAGTCAACAATATTCAAGTTTCTGCTCTCATGGAGGTCAAAGCTTCTGGTCCTCCCAGCTCATTATCCCAAACACCGATTGCCTTCTTGTTCACTGTCACCATGAGGTATCCATCTATTGGGTCAAAGGCCCCAACATGGCGCCAGTCACCTCTGAAATTAAAAGGGGGAAAACACATCTGCCTTGCGCATACGTGTACATAAAGAGCAGTCCAAAGATACTCACCTGAATGTTAGATTAGTCAGCAAGCCATGAGAAATGAATCTAAATGATGTAGGGCAGAGTTCAGTGAAAAGTCATGAGATAAAGGAAACACATAGGGCTCAGGCTGATTAAAAAGATAATTAGTTGTGGAAAATAAGGTTGGGCTCCTTCCAAGAATTTGTCTTTGACAAAGATAAACCAAAGGATCTGATGCAGTCATGTTGGGGAGATTTAGTTGTTCTTTTATAGGAGTTGAAGAGCCAGAACAAAGCAACAGTCAGTTTCAAAGTGCAGCTCAACTCCCCCTCTGTTTGTTGTTCTGTTCACAAACATACAAGCTGTTTCCTTTCATCTGCACACGCTCACACAATATGGAGATCCCACAATAGATTTAAACCAGATTTACAAATGAATGCGCAGAGCTGTGGTCAAGCCAGAGATCTTCTGGTCTAAGAAAGATCTTGATGTTCCTGGCTGTAATTTTAAAAGGAAAAAAAAAAAAAGAAGCAGCAGCAGCTCTAAAATTTAAAGGGCCAGCAGCTTTCCTTAACAAGGAAAAGGAAAAAACCGGCATATCTTACCCACATCTTTAAAACCCATAAAGGTATTTAAGATGCTTAATAACAATGCAGGGTTTAATCTTTACATAGGGAACTAGAAAATTTTTCCATGGGTGGCCAGATGTATAAGGGGACAGAAAAGGGAGAAGGGGAAGTGGGGATGAGGCCAGAAACTCCATTTGGATCGAAACTGCAACCCCAAAGGTTCTGTGAAACTACTTGCCTAAAATATTGTTTTGATAAATAAGCCATATCCTTGTGGAATTGAAATCTCCAACTGTTCCACTGGCACGGACATCTCTGCAGTGACAGCACATGCCCCAGATTGTGGAGTTAACTTGAATTAAATTTCAGATGTGGGGGAGCTAAGGGAGGGGGTTGTGGCAGTGGGAGGTTTATGAACAGTATGCTGGGGCTCTGATGTTGTCATAACCAGATGGCTTCAACTGTATCGTTTAAAACAAAAACAAACATGTCCAGAAATAACAAAATAGTGACAGGAGAAGCATCGGGCAGCTTCACCTGTACCTGAAATTCTAACAGTTTTGTACCCACAGTAAAGCCCATGTTGGAAATTCCAGCATGGAATTCAATATTTCAATAAATATTGAAAACCTCAGAAGAGTCCTCCATCCTGCTAGGAGCTGGGTGCCAGGACTGCATAGTCCTTGAGCCCACTGGCCCCTGGCCCACAGCTTTCTGTGAATGAAGAGGAAAGCAAATCTGAAGCCTAGTTTATCCTCTTGGAGCCTCTGAAAAACAGGCCAGCAGAGCCACCTTTCCAGAGCTTTGTTCTACTCTTTCTATAGGAAGGAAGCTTTACTACCAGTTTTAAACCTAAACATTTCAGAAATGAAACTTCCCCCACTTAAATTCATAATGTTCAGATAGTACATTTAGAAAATCTGGCACTCAATAGTTGTGTGATCTTGGGCATGTCTTTTCTCTGGGTTTCAACTTCTCTCATCTAAAAAATGGGAAGAAGCTAGCTATCTCTCACTTGTCCTACCATATTCATCAAGTTGTTGGAAGTTCAAATCAATACTGGATATGAAGGTTAACTGAAAACTGAGAACTGCAGAGCACAGGCAGCTACCTGAAAGACAATATGAGTAGAGAAGACTTGTTTTTTTTTTTTTTTTTTTTTTTTTGAGACGGAGCCTCAAGCTATCCCCCTGGGTAGAGTGCCATGGCATCACAGCTCACAGCAACCTCCAACTCCTGGGCTCAAGCGAGTCTCCCACCTCCGCCTCCCAAGTAGCTGGGACCATAGGCACCCGCCACAACGCCCGGCCATTTTTTGGTTGCAGCCATCATTGTTGTTTGGCGGGCCCGGGCTGGGGATTCGAACCCGCCACCTTAGGTGTACGTGGCTGGCGCCCTAGCCAATTGAGCCACAGGCGCCGAGCCAGTAGAGAAGACTTGTATCTGCCCAACCCCTGGATCTGTGCTGCTGACCTGGAATGCCAGGATCAAGGAAGCACAGGACAGCAGCCAGCACGTGGGGAACTGGGCACTTCCTCAAATAAGTGACACTTAGGAAATCAGTAAGTACTAATGAACTAATCCTGTCCTTCCTTTTATTAATGACAGATGGTATCTATCCATACTAGAAGTAGTAAGATAAATGAAAATTGGAAATTTTGCAAAGGCTAAAGTCCACTGAAGGGAAATGCAGGGTGAAATAGGTTTAGGCTCCATCTAAGGTTACATAATATACACCTCAGCCAAATGGCCAATGCATTCTTCAGAGTATCCCATTGTCCTATCTAATGGTGCTATGAAAAAGGCAGATAAGGAACCCCGGAGCATGCTTAAGAGCTCACTGGAGTTCAGACATTAACTTTTCTGGGAACGTATCAAGTCAATGACAGAACCAACCAGTCAGAGACAATAATTTCCCTTTATTTAAATAGCCAAAATCATGTCCTCTGCAATTTTTTATATTTAGTTAGGAGAAGAGAGATGGGGATTAGGTCTTCAAACATACAGGATGCAGAAAAAGCCCACTACCATTACTTGCATGGGCAGAGGGAGAGGCTTGATCCCTCATCAGGATGTGGACTGTGAAAGACTCAAGAAGGACATCAACTGGCAGGTGCCAATAGCTTACAAAGGAAGCTTGAGGTTATGGAGACTCAATAAATCCCTACTTACTGGACATTTCAAACATAATCTCTGTAAGCTGAAGGATCAAACCATGACTTCAAAATCCCTTAAGCCAGGTGAATGAAACAAAAGACCACAGATACCACACAGTACAAAATAGTAATTATTTATATTTTTAAAAAGAAAAAATTAACATTTGGAAGTTCTCCCCTGTAGGAAGAGGGGCTAATCAGAAGAAACAGAACTGGCTCCTATGCAGGCGGCATGTCAGGTACAAACATCTGAGCAATCTGGACCAGAATTTTTTTTGCACAGCGTTAATAATAAAATTTCCTTTTCTCTTCTTTTCTTGTTCTGTTTTTGTTTTGTGTTTTTTGTTTATGTTTTTTAGAAAAAGGGAGGAGAGAGGGAGGGAGAAATAAAATCAGAGAAAAATGCCAAAAAACATTTTCCACAATATCTAAAAACAGAGAACCATAGTTCTTGTCAAGACAGTATGAATTCTGGATGAATTATTTTTTCCAGTTTTCAACACCAATAAAGATTTTTGCAAAAGCAAGACACTCATCTTCCAGATCAAATAACCTCCTTCCCCTTTTGCCTTTACTTGTCATTTTTCATAAAAGGATAAAAGGACGTATTCTGTTCTTACAAACATTAAGTGCTAACACAACAAGAGCGCTCTTCTGATACTTGTATGGTGGTGAGAAGTTTTCACAAATATCCAAGTTTTAGCACAGCTGGAAGGACTAAAATTTGTTTCTTTCAACATAAATACCACTGGAATCCACAAACTGATTTTTGAGAAATTCTGCAAAAATCCTTTCTTTTTTCCTTTTCCTTTCTTTTAAAACTCAATGTCCTTTCTTTTTTTCTTTTTGCTCCAGGCACCTGACGATTTGTTCTGCTCAGTCAGATGCAGACAGGTTTCTCCGAAGTACCACTGCTGGGATGTCCTCAGGGCCCACGCCTAAACTGAATCCCCACAGTACCAAACTCAGCCAGGCCAAAGGGAACACAGTGACGCAGCAACAGGATTTTCATTAGGTTGAATAGCCCCGAGTCCTGGGTCCTTCCCTCCCCCCACCCGTTTTCCCCAAGTTATTTAGTGCTGTTTTAAAAGTTTGGGGCCACAATGCAGTCTTTTTCCCTTGCAACAGAGTAAAAGCTCCACAGATTGCTCTGTCTACCTGGTGGTCAGTGGTAGCAACAGTGGCTGCTGCTTCTGGAAAATAAACGGAGTCTAAAACAGGCAGGATCTTAGGATTGCTTCAGGCGTTTGCGTGGGGGTCCAAGAAAAGGGCACTGTGCTGAAGCCAGAGAGCGGTATGCCTCAGCCACCAAGTGGGGATGTGACACCACCATTGACTTCCATCCGGAGGTCTCCAAGACATCTGATGCATGACTAGGAGAAATGTGGGGAGATGGGTTACCAAAGAGAATGAGCAACAGATGTACCAAACATCAACCAGCTAGCCTAGTTTTTCAGTGTGTAAAGGGTATTAATACAAGAAACACTCAAACAGAACCTTCAATATGCATGAGAATTTGCTTGTTAAGACAGTGTACGGATTGGTGACTGAGTTGTTGCTGTTGTAATTCTGAAACCACTACATTCTTGGAGCCACTATACCTTCAAAAACAAAGAATGGAATGTTTCTCAGGCTCTTCTCACCATTGTCAATGTCTTTTATGTTCACTGGCAAGGTTAGTAAAGGGAGGGGGGCAGCAAGGGCTCCTTAGGTTTGAGAGCTCTGAGCTTCCACCTGGCTTTGCTATTTACTAGTCTTATAACCACAGACGGATCATAGCCTGGGGCCTACCTGATGATCAAAAAAGAGAGAATAGTAACTACATTTTATCCATGACTCAACATTTTAAAAGTACCAAACAAGTGTCCAGCACATACTGAACACTCAATAGAACTTACATTTTTTTTTTTTTTTTTTTTTTGAGACAGAGCCTCAAGCTGTCCCCCTGGGTGGAGTGTTGTGCCATCACAGCTCACAGCAACCTCCAATTCCTGGGCTCAAGTGAGTCTCCTGCCTCAGCCTCCCAAGTAGCTGGGACCACAGGCGCCTGCCACAATGCCCGGCTATTTTTTGGTTGCAGCAGTCATTGTTTGGCAGTCCTGGGCTGAATTTGAACCTGCCACCTTAGGTGTATGTGGCTGGCGCCTTAGCCACTTGAGCCATAGGCGCCAAGCCAGAACTTATATTTTATTTTATTGGTCTCTTCCCTCCCCCTTCTGCTTCAATT